>JAYKAV010002965.1:563334-642320 GCA_035582835.1 Phoebastria nigripes | reverse complement strand
AATTGCTTATTAACCTTAGACAAAACCAAAACAATATTCCCAAGAAATACCAATAGGTGTATCTTAACTACCCAGGGATGTTCAACATACTGACAAGTTGTTGTAACAAAGGAGAAGACATCATAGAGGATGGTGCCATTCTGTATTTCCTCCATAAAAAGCTCCTCAGAGGAAGAGGTATAATTGCTAATTGTCTCCAGGAGGTGGTACCCAAAGTACAGTAACGGCTTCAGTACAACACCCAGATACCAAATAATGCCCAATGCCAGCGTTTTAATAACAAATCTCCCAGGCAAAACATCACTAATCACTGCAGAGCACAGCAGACTGCAGAAACCAACACCAATCTTTAACATGTACAGCAAAAACAAGAGCATGATGCAGGTCAGATAAACTAATATTGTGACCAACAACTGTTAACAGATATAAATTCCCTAATATGCTCTAGTTAGTCTGTTGTTATCTCAAACCCTTTGAGCCCCACGTTGGGCGCCAAAAAGGACTGTTGTGGTTTAACCCTGGCAGCACCTAAACACCATGCAGCGGCTCGCTCACCCCCCAGCTCCGGTGGGATGGGGGAGAGAATCGGGAGGGCACGAGTAGGAAAACTCGTGGGTTGAGATAAAAACAGTTTAATAATTGAAATAAAACAAAGTAGAACAGTAATAACAACAGTGATAACAACAACAATAGAATATACAAAGCAGGCGATATACAATGCAATTGCTCACCACCCGCCAAACTGACGCGTGCCTGAAACGTGAGCGCCCGTCCTGGGACCCAGAGCCCACACACACACTTAGTTTTTATACTGAGCATGACGTCACATGGTACACATGGTATGGAATACCCCATTGGCCATCTGGGTCAACTGCCCAGCTATGCTCCCCCTGCCAGCTTCCCCTGCAGCTGGCAGGGCATGGGAGGCTGAAGTGTCCGGTACAAGCACCACCCAGCAACACCCAAGACATCAATGGGCCATCAACGCTCCTATTATACCAAACCCAAAACACAGCACACACACCCCCCCAGCTACTGGGAAGAAAGTTAACTCTGTCCCAGCCGGAACCAGGACAGTGACTTTGGAAACCTAGTAGTGTTTGTGTATAATTAGCCTGATACCCTGCACATATATATATAAACAAACATATTCATGGTTCACGGTTGCAGTTTCCTGCTCCAGACATTACGCCATTCTGTAAGATTTTTTATACGATGAGATTAAAATGGCTTCTCTATTACAGGAACAGAAGAGATCCTGTCTAACTAGCCTGACAGTATATACCTGAATGATCAAGTAAAGTCGGTCCCAAGCCACAATCTAATCCAGACTGACGGCCAGTTTAGCACTTACCTCAGTCAGGAAAGCTAGCAACATAAATCACTGAGTTCAGTCTCAGGTAAATCAATAGAGAATTTACCTCCAAAATAACACAGTTATAAGGAGAATATGAATTAACAACATCAAATAACAGTCCTCAGACATTTAGGTGCAATTTTTGTCCTAAAGTTTGTATGTTCCATTTCAAGGCAAAGACATTTCCTCCTCTTCTGTCTCAACAGATTACCTTCCTTAGCCCAATGCTCCAGGATAAGATGTAAATCAGACTCATTTGGGAAATATAACCAGAAATTCTATGTTAACTATTACTTGCTTTTCACACAAATTACAAGTCTTTGAGTTTACTTTGTTCTTGATTTTATTTTCATCAAATTTATTTATGGTGACCGTTCATTCTTTAGCTATGAAAAAGCTGTGGTAAGGCTGGAGCCAAAGCCAGATGTATAGTTGAAATACACTCTGAAAAATTTCCATCTGTATGATTTTTTAGATGTGTGATTCCACTGCACTACATATCTTGGCATGCTCGTCAATCTGCCCCTGTTTGAAGTTAACATTCCCTTGGGAAAAGGAAAATATCATTATGGAAATTGCCTGAGTGAACTGTTCTGTCTCAGTGTTTTCACAAACAGTCAATCTGGGAGTACTAACGCTAGGAATCAGAACAGAATCCTTTTTTAAGACTCAAAAAAAAAAAAGTCTGAGATGCAATGAGACTAGGTCAATAAGCAGAAAGATAGTGTGCATTTTAAAATAAGGTATCATATTTTCCTGGCAAATTATCTTACTTATTTAGTATCATTAAATTTCTCACAGTTGCAAGTGATAACAATCACAGAGTTAATCTGGTGAAGTAGCTGCTCTAAATGGTTCATATATTCCATTCAACTATTTATAATTGTAATGCCTATGTAAAAGAACATTCTAAAAGTTGAAAAGTCAAGTAAAGAAAAATTAATCTGAAAATTAAAATTGCCTTTATAACCTTATTTCAAAGGCCTTTTATATGTTTTCTGATGTTGCCATATTTTTCTCTACTTTCTTGCTTCATTTGGTAGAAAAATAAACATTGTTTACTTCCACCAGATAGTTAATATTTTATATTTTGTTTTTATTTTAACCTTATTGTTCAAAGTGCACCTTTAGGGTCTATTTACTGGACTTTATTTAAATACTGTTCTGATTACAGATTATCAATTATCTCCCAGGCTGTTCTGGACTACTCTAAGCAGTACAGTATCTGAATTTTTTTAAATATATTTGGGAGGTGAAGGAGCAGTATAATTTCGTTTTATAGCTGGAGAGCTAAAATAGAGGAAGATTGAGATTGAAAAACTACTACGTTTTGGGCAGAAGGCAGCTGGAACCTCTTATGTCTAAGTAATTTTCATTATGTAGCACTTGATATGTTCAAGGCACACGTATCTCTGTTTTTAATTGCTATTGTGAATATACAGCATCTCCAGCAAATTGTTTTGAAAGATCTCACATTTGACAATTGTTAAAAATGAGTGAACATTTTCAAAGAGTTTTGTTAGGTTACTTGCTTCATATCTCATGAAGTCTCAAGCAAATCAAATCAGAATTTGTCCCAATTAGCTTTATAGAATACTAAATCAGTAGAGTATCCTTCTATCTAATAAGGACTCTACTTTAGTCATTGCATACTTCCCAGATTCTGAAGCAAGTAATGTAGCAATGACAACCTTCATCACTACACAATCTTTCTTGCTGTATCTACATCTGTCCTATGCAATGAAGTAAATGCAGAAATATTATTCCACTTGCAAATAACAATTTCATCATTGTATTAACATTCAAGGTAGCATATAATCTGACATTTGCGTCATATAAGCATATAAACATATAATCTGAAATAATTTGACTTTGTGGTTAGAAACTAACTAACACTGGTTTCTAACTTTAGATTTATTTTTTTTTTAATAAAAAGAGTTTTATAAAGACAACTGTCTGTTACAATGACTGCTGCCAAGTGAACAGGTTAACAACAGTAATATATTGTTATCATCTACTATGTGAATAGCATTTAAGCATTTTGCCATTCTGTTTCTCACCTATTGCTGATAGAAGTCAAAAAACTCAAAAATCTTCTAGTGGATGAGAGATGAATAGAATCTTCTGCATATTCCCCTAGTATAAATCAGGATCAGTTCTCAAATCTCTGTAATCCAATTCCAAGCCTTGTTTCATTTCGCTATTCCCTCACCTTCAAATCCTATTCCCAATTTCCTTGAGCAGTGAGTATAAATATTCACCTTTTGTTTCTATCTTCAAATTCAAAATCTTTCTCAGTTACCACCTTGCCTCACCTTCTAAGCCCAACACCATTATTTCTACCAGATATCTTCAACTCTTCCCAAGAAGTATATAATTAAGTACATTTTCCCCTTTTGGATCCTTTTCTAGACTGCCTTACCTCTGTCTAGATTTATTGTTTTTCTGAAGATTAACCTTCCATTTTGCCTGGTTCTGTGTCATTTTCTAATTAGTCATTGTTCTCCAGCACAATTCTCCCATATTGTCAAAAATACCTTTTTACAGTGTTACATTTTTAGCTGCAGTCCCAATATCTAAATCCATCCTCTACCCAAATTAATCCAACTCTCTCATGGTTTTTAGTCCAAGTCCCTCTAGCCACACTTCAGTTTGCACGTTTTCCTAATAAACTTTCCCCACATTGCCAAAGGGCATCCAGTCCCAAATTCTGCAACCTCTGCAGCTACTACTTGACATTCACAATACCAGTGCTCATCTTCCCTATCCTTCTTCTAGGCCTCATTCCCTGTGTTAATCCCTTTAGAAAACCCTAGAAAAATGTGTAGAGTTCTGTAATTTGTTAAGATTAAATTGTCATGTGGAATAAGACAGCTGTCATGAATGGGAGTTTGAATTTGTTTTACTAAAGATAAAACCTATGTGATCTTTTTGTTTGTTCGTTTCCAAATCATAGTAAACAATTTAAAAAAAAATTACAGAGGGATAAAAATTATTCATTAATTCATATCAAATTCAGGTAATAAAAAGTCATTGGACTTTTATTTTTACATTTTTTTTTAACTATTTATTTCCAAAAATCTCTTTTTTTTTAGAATTTAAAAAAATCAGAAGGATTTTYTTTTTAGTTTTTTTAAAATTACCTCTTTTAAAAAATGCTGAATGTAGGTAAAATAATTTAAAAATATATGGCGTATTTCAAGATACCTAATTCAATCCCAATAATTTTTGGGTTTATGTTTGTCTTATAAAAAAGGCTGAAAAATTCTAAGTGTTCAAATGAAATCCTATTTTTATATCATTATTTCACTGGTGACCAGAAAGATAAAAGTATTACCTTTTTCCTGTCCCTGGGAAGAGTTTTTAGAATGTGCAAGACAAAACTTAGAAGTTCAAAGAGGAAAAGCAATATAATGGTATGTTAAATGACTCAACTGAAAGACTTGGGTGATTAGCACAGACTAAGATAACATTGCTCATTTCTTATATTGGTGTCCAGCTCAGTCAGGACAAAGAACAGCCTTGAAACATAAAAAGGTGATTGAAAAAAAAAAAAAAARAATGAAGTTGAATTGAATGGTCATCTTCAGAAAAAAATTCTGCCAAAATCTCTCATTTTAATCTATAGCCTTAGTAGTCTGTTGTTAGCTGTGTCCATTTGTAAAWAGACCGATCACTGTGTCAGAAAAAAAAAGTTATACACACACACAAGATACAGAAGCTTAGCTATATGTATATAAACTTACATGAATATTTAAAATAGAGTGACTTGATGGAGAGAATAAAAAAAATCAAATTATATAACAATGTATATAGTAATCCGTAAGAATTGAGCTGCATGTGGTATCAGTAACATAAAGTGTTTCATTTACTAAACTGATGTTCTTGAAAGCAGCCAAATATCAATCAAAACACTTCTATCTGATCCAGTAAAACACGCATTTTAAATTCTATGTATATTCATTAACTTAAATATTTGTGT
Organism: Phoebastria nigripes; assembly: GCA_035582835.1. Lineage (NCBI taxonomy): Eukaryota > Metazoa > Chordata > Aves > Procellariiformes > Diomedeidae > Phoebastria > Phoebastria nigripes. The sequence continues at coordinate 636,981 of JAYKAV010002965.1, read as the reverse complement.
TGTTCACTAAATCAGTTGAATATGTTATTTTTTCACTCTATCTGCATTCTGTTCAACAGAAATATAATATTAAAAATATATAATACTCAATTTATAAATACAAAAAATCAAGAAAAAAATAATTTCCCAACCCCTTGGAGTGGCAGACAGTCATGTTGAGAAGAATGTGACTGTTTTGCTACATTCCAAAGAGATTATATACCCGTCATACCAGCAAACTGAAACAAAGGTCCAGCTGTCCAGTGTTTTGCAGAAGCAGAGAATGAATTCAACACTTTTGTTACAATAATGCAAAAAAAGCTAAATATCGAAAATATTTTAAAAATGTATTATAGGGACAAATTTTGTGATAATGACAAATTCCACAGTTAGTCACTACTTCAGAAAGAAACTAGGTAAGAAGTAGTCCCTGCCTGGGAGCACTGAAGCAACAGGGACAGATGATGCAGTTTTACTAAGTTTGGAAAATATACCTTTTTCTACCAATGTGAGTATTTTTATTTTTATTGCTTCTTTTTATTTTCTCCCTAACATAGTTTATGGTAGTACCAGCTGTCAGAGCTTGCAAGTACTTTAAAATGTACAATACAGCATACCCTGAGCTAGAATTTTTCTTTTTCTTAACGTTTCATTCATAACAAAGCAGAAAAAAGATGCAGAAAGAAAGGAAGATCCGTTATTTAGCAGATAGTTTATGGTATAATTTATGTAGTAAAATGCCAAGATGGAAAATAATACACAATATGAAAATCATATAACATCTTTAATACAGCTTTCTGCAATAACTAGCTATTTGTTTTACTTTATTCTACTCAGCTAGAGTAGAATATGTTCCACTAGTAATATAAATACAAAGCATGTACTGCAGGAGATATTGCAACTGAAAGGTTTGCTATAGATTCTAATATGGTTATGTTAACTAACACAATTGTATGCAAATGTGTATTGATATTTTAATGTGAAAATGAAAAAGAAACTTACTAATATGACCAGACTTCTATATCAGATATTTTACTTTTCCCTGTTGACAATTCTGCTGTTATTATAGTCATCTCTCAACTCCTGATTATATGATAACTCCCTATTACTATGTGTTTCAAACTGTGAAGGCATCCTTAAGGTTAAAACACCAATTTGACCCATATTTCCATTTTCAATTTAGCTGGGGTCATGCTTCTTTATTCAATCAGCAGAAATAATTCTTGGATTTGGTAGAAAGCCTACAGTAAAATTTCAGGTTTCAATAAACAACAATTTGGAGTGGGCTTCCGTCTATACCCAAGAAGTTTGTTGGCATTTCACTCATCACTTCAGCATCTCTAGATTCAGAATAGTACCTCATTTATTCCCACAACAGCATGTTGCTCTGCTGTTTTTCAGAGTATTTAACTCTCTACATCCTATACTATATCTCAGAATAACCTCTGTCACATTGTTTTATTTGTAATGTCTCATCTTACTATCAATTTATTACTTCTTGTAATTGGTATGTACTTAGAAAAACAAACACTAGTGATGATGTTGTTTGTTATTAGCAAAGTTGTTATTATTATGACATAATTTCAGCTACTGTAACTGTTGCTAGCAGTTGGTAACCACTGGCAAACGTTGACTTTCCAATGGCAGCAGACATGGTGCTTACTCCATGGAGTGAAAGATAGTGAGAATGAAAAAACAACAGTTCTTGTTCATTGTGGTTACGCATCATTAAAAAATGACAGATAATTTATCCCCCAGCTAATATTAATTTCTTCGATGTAGCTCAAACTGTGATTTCTGGAACCAGAAATCCTAGGACTCTTTCTAATGTCACACCTAGTTGCTAAATGCATGGCTATGAAAAGAGCATTGATTTTTTTCCAAGGGTGAGCTTAAAGGTTTAACAGCAGTACTGTGTGCAGCATGTCATGTGGGTCTTTTTGGTTTATTTGTGGTGATTTTTGTGCTTAAGGCAGAGAAATATTTATTAGAACCCGCAAGAGGGCCCTGTGGAAACACTCAAGGAAGGCTTTTAACGAGCTCTGAATGCAATTTTCATTGCAAGGTATGGCAGAGGGTCTCTGCAGACATAGTAAGCAAGAAATGTGTATATATAAGGAAAACTGGAAGTCTTTGACCTTCAGGAGGGATTTCCTTTAAGACAGTGATAAAAGTATACTTTCTCTTTTTTTTTTTTTGCCTTGTCTGAGTAATTATGAATGGGTGAATGGCCAAGAAAGAGACATTGTAACTATTTTTAAAAATTTATTAATGAAGGTAATGATAAGTTACCATAATCCTTTGCATATACTTTTTTTTTCTAAAAAACAGTTTGCTATTGACTGAAGGATATGAGTTTTGCAGTATTTGCTGAATGTTGGTTTCTTTTTTCCAGTTTAATAACAAATTTGGGATCTCACAAAGAGGGAAATATAAGCTTACATATGAGTCCTCATGCACACAAAATATAATTTCTAGCTATCAGCACTTTTTAAAATAGATGTAACAGTACTTTCAGAAAAATGGAAATAAAGCCATAGAGAAGAAAGCAAGCCATAGTCACCACCCATGTCTTGCTTCATAGGGTCTAAATGGAAGACCCATTTCAGATTGGGTCTAAATGGAAGAACATAAAGACACATGAATTAATTCATGTATTATAAGCAGTAAACGTACCCTAGCAGAGCACCTGTGTGGTTTACTATGCATGTGGATGGACATGGAATGGATGCTGCTATACTGATATAGTCCTAATAATATAGTCTCAAAATTCATGCAAAACTTTTTTTAAAAAACCCACAGTGAACATCTGCTGTAAATGTCACCACAGCATCTGTTTGGGAAAATAATTGTGAGAAAATACAGGTAATTATTCCTAACATTCACAGAAAGATTACATTAGAAGGGTGAGTTTCTAGATGAGTCAGAGCCAGCCAAGAAGTGGTTACCACATATCCTCATGCAAACAGCCCAGCAGGAGAGGATTTTAACAAAATACGCTATTTTCAGCTTCTTTGAAGTCTCTTTATTGGCAGAGTGAAAGCAAAAAATGAAGCAGTACAACTTAGCTAAGAAGGCAACATGGTTAGAATAACCATGACAAGTAATGGTAAAATAATTTAGTATTTTAAAGCTTCAGGTGGGTTCAGGTTTTTAAAGATTTCTTGAACCATCAATGAACTGACTCAAGACATCGTATTTTGCCTTTTTTAATGAACCTAGCTTTTTCAAATCTCCTCCAGTAGACATCTTGGCTGTGTTGCTTTTTGTATAGCATAAATGTTATTAGTTTAATCAATTTTATGCCAAAACTTATCTAGGCTTTACTAATCCCTTCAACTGGAGTATTGAATGTTATTTGTTCTCTCAGAGCCTGGGTGCAAAGGGTTAGAATGACAGCATACAATTTCATACTTACAGCTCAGTCTTTTAATCAGCTATATTTCAGAGCTGTATGAGTAAAATAAATTTTTCTGCTGTTTTAAAACATCACAAATGCATATGAAGATAATTACTTGCACAGCTAATAGACTGTTTTAGTATCTTCTCTATGGAGTGCTTTTTTGTTAAGTTACCCAGCATAGTTCTGTCAAAGTTTAATGCTTCAGATGCAGCATACAATTTTAATCTAATGCACAGCACTGCTAATATTTCAAACATTATGCTATGTGCACTGAGACAGAAATGTGTATTTTGTTTAATAAGCCATCTAAAATGACTTGGATCTTTGAAATGATTTGGAGATTTAAGGCAAAAGTGGGTTTTTTATGTGTGTGTTGTTTTTTGTTTTGGGTATTGGTTTTTTTTTCCTTTTTTTTTTGTAATTAAGCAGAGGTGAACCAATTCAGGAACACCCATCTTGGCTGAGGAAGATGTATGGTTACCCAACCAGTAATCAGTGTTAAAACGGAAGGTTTTGAGATATGGCTTTCTCTCCTCTATGCTTTGTAAAACAGCCATTTTATTAGGTGTTAATCTTAACCTTCAACATGATGACCTCTGATCATGACGTTGACTTGCCATAAAAAGCACAGAGTCTGGTCACAGAAAGCAGTCAGTTGTATGATTCTGATTCTGAATATCCAGCTCCAAATCTTGCTCTTTTACAGGAATTCTCTGCCTTTACAGACAAGCTGTAATTTGCCTTGTCTTTACCCCTAAAGGGCTGTACCTACAGAAACAAACCTGGGCTAACAGACATACTATGTATCAAGAAAGTATTTAACAACCTAAGTACTTATACTTCACTAGAGCATTAATTTGTTGTCCCAAACTCACATCTTATAGATGGATAGACAAATCGTAATGGATTTTTTTTGCATACCAGATATAAAATAAGAATTTCAATAGAACTAGAAATTTATTTCCAGGTAGGTGTTATCTTTCCCCTTTTTGCCTTGCAGTTGATTATGCAGATATAAGGAAAGAATGCAGCATGATGTCTACGATGTCCTAGAGTAGCATCCCTGACAGCTGTTAGTTTTCTCTTCCTCTGAGGTGCAGTCTCTTGTATTGATTGATGTACAGACAAGCATGTCAAAATCTAACACATACATGGGCTAGATTCATTATGTTTTCCGCCTTTTGCTTCTTGTCAGTTTGATCTGTACTGGAGGGACCATACAAGCCACTTATCATTCTTGTTGCCAAAGGGCATCTGTGCTGTTCATTTGCTCAGCCTTGCAGAGATAAATGCAGCTTGCTGCAATTAATAAAATAGCTGTTCTCTGGACACAATTTGTAGAAATAAATTTAAGTTATGTCACTGTGTGCTCATGGATATGTATGGGTAGTAACATAGATCTAATACACAAGACATTTCTTCTCAGACAACTGACATAATTGGTATGGTAACGATTATCTTTTCAAGCCAGATTCCTCTGAATACATTTTGAAGTCACTTACAGACAGACTCAAGAGAAAACATGTATTTCACACAGGTTTTCAACATTTGTTTTTGTTCTCTGATTGAGAATTAAACAACATATTTCAAAATGCACTACGATAATGTTTCTCGGCCTGTGTTCCATGGAAGCAGCATATGAAACCATTTCAATGTATTTGGTTTTTTTAAAACATGTATTTGACCATATGTTCCCTGTCACATGGAAGGAAACAAACGGAATGGAAAAGGGTGATAACCGCTAACTGCTGTGAACTCACAAAGCTCAGGCTTTTAAGAAAAATGAAAATGAACACCATTGTGCATGATAGCACAAATCTAGCACTGGATTTGGCAGGGGGGTGGGGATGGTGGGTGGGTTTTGTTTGGATTTTTTTTTCCCCCAAAACCAGCTAGGTGATTCTTGTAAATTTTGGTTTAAGTGGTCCATGGGCTATAAAAAGACTGAGAAACACCACTTCAGTATTTTAAGTATTGCCTCAATTTACATATTTCTTCTTCAGCCTTCAAATTTTATATTTTATATTGTACAGTGATAAGTTGTTTTGAAGGGAAACATGACATTTAATTCAGGAAACACTGAAACAGCACATTACAGAAATGCCTAACCACTTACATTTTCTTCTCTGAAACAAATTTTGTATAAAATCTCCATGGTATCAGAGGTACTTTATTTTCTTTGCACTGATCTCTAATATCATCCGTACAATAAGGGCTGAACACAGAGGAAGCTACTACACATTTTCAAGGAATCAGTTTTGCCTCAAAAGGAGAATGTTAGTAAAATATAACACTAATTTTAGTACATCTTCATTTTACTATCACCTTAAAAACACACACTTCAGAGAAGTTGATCCTACAGTCTTCATACAGATAACTCACAAGAAAGTTTTCCACAAGAACTGGTATTTAGAACTGAAATTCTCCAGTGAGGCAATAACATGGACCAGAGGAGATCTGTTGAGAGTGACAAAATATAATTGAAATTTTGGCTTGGATATATATGTGTTAGTAACCAACAACCAAAAAACGTTCAAATAACAACAGAGTCCAGGTCTCCCTTRCAAGAACAGATGAGTCCCAGCTGCACAGAATTTCAGGATACCAGTGTATCAAAGTACACATAGCCAACCAAACAAAGAAAAAAAAACAACCCTAACTGGTTGACAGACTTTCAAAGAAGATTAAAAAATAAAGGGAATGCCTGTTTATTCACCTTCCTGAGCTAGAGACAGCTGGAAGGAAGAAAAGAGAATCCTCCATAGCAAACATCTCCCTGGCTAAGAAAACTTTCTGGAAAGAGGAACAAGAGGATTCCTGAAAGGGAAAAGGAGCGTGCCTGGAATGAACAGGGGTTCTGGCTGAGGGATTATGGAGTGCTGTTCCATGAAACACATGATCAGAGCAAGTGCTTTTGTGCTTGACTGGTACAATCCTGAGAATTAAAAATGTCTTCTTTCCTGCAGAATGGAGGGTCCCTTTCACAGAAGTTCAAACTTATTCAAGGAAATTCATTGACAAATGCTTAAGGATAATATTTTGTGTGTTTAAATCACCAGTTGTGAAATCCTGTTCCTTTGAAACAAGAATGTGATGTAACTGGAACATCCAGCTCACAGCAGAACTGGAATTTGCAAATGCATGGGAGGGTGTCTAGTGAAGAGGTGAATTCAACATTTTTCTTAGAGAAATTCTATATTTGCAAGTTCAACTCTTTTACCTCATCAGGCATTTATAAACACTATTTTAAAAACGTAACTTACTTTTTTTGACCAAGAAGGATTTTTTAAATTCTTTTTATGGCTTTGACACTTAAGTCATTAACGTTATTTAAATGCAAATTTAATATGTGCAGTACGATTATTGAAGCTTGGTTTTCTTCCAAGCTATCCCACTGGGCCATAACGTATGCTTTAAGACCAGTCTACGTTTAGACATTTTTGGGATATGTATAATCACACTGAATAATTCCAATTCTATTTGTTTCCTTGGAGGTTTCTCAAATACTTTGATGCATTCTACTTCTCTGTCTTTCCCTTCCTCATCAAAGTCACAATGAATTCCCGTTAGAGGCATAGTAAGAATATATCTTCAGGGTTATGATTTATCCTTAGGCAGACTGACTAAAACTCAATTTTCTCCTTCTCCTATGCCACTATTATTCAGTGGGGATTTAGAAATACTAAGTCTCATTGGCTTAGATTCAAAGGGAATTTAGGAGTTAAAGCATCTCAATACCTAATTTTTAAGCACTGGTCCCAAGTATGGAATCACAACAGTAAGCTTCCCATATGATTCATCAGAGAAGTTAGGCATCTTAAAGTAGGATCCACAAAAATGTGCATGCTAAAGAGGGATCTGTGTACACTGCATTTAATTCCTTCTTCTCCGTTTTGAGAAGATACGGTCTATGASTCCCACTTGTCATGTCCCAGCAGGACTGTTCTATCTCCCTTGTTCTGGATGCCAGGATGAACATATCAGATATGTATTGAAAATGTTCCCACTTTACGTAAAGTAACAAATATCACTCAGCCAGAAGGAGTAGTCTGTTAGATTTTAATCTTGTGACATGAGCCTTCAAGAAAGGTGTGAGAAAGCCTGAAAGCTATATTTCCYAAGGTTTACCTCAGAATTTCATTCACTGGCTTTCATTTGGCACACAGATACTTTGGTTGTGTTTATGCTGGTAAACAGAATGGACTAGGACTAACATTGCTATGACTAAACTGTCATCCATTCCTCAAACGGGAGACCTCATCCATACTGCTTGGCAGGAATACTCTTAGCTCTCCTCAAAAACTTTGTTCTTTGGTCTTCTCCAGACTACTTTGCACAGCCTGGGAAGGTGTTAGCTGTCATGAACCAAAACTTTCAAGGTGTATGTTAATGGTTAAACAGTCATCATGTACTCAACTCCATGCCCTGGCCACTTAGTTTACTAGTATAAGTATGACCTTTATGGACTAGGATGAAAATGCAAGACCTCCTGATTCTCAGGGGAAAACATTCCTATTACACAACTAGGAAGAAGAGTTGCCTCTTATTTTCACTCTAGCCTGGCAAGTTTATTCCCTTAGAATTAGGGGCGGGTGGGGGACAGGGGGCACACCATGCACTTTTATCTAGGAAATAGATGTGAGGTTGATTTACRCTAGGGAAGAAAAAAAACAAACAACCAACCAAAATCAAAACAACCCAGCTTTCTCATATTTTAGAGGAACAGTCTAACACAAAAGGGAAATTTCAAAGCAGGTTTGAGTAAAAGGTTTGATGAGAAATAAACTGAGAAATACTGAGTTTATGAATCCTAATGAGGCATGGGCAAGAGAAGTGAATCAAGCTATGCAGTTAAAACTGATGGATTTTTGACCATATGCAGAGGAGGAAGGTCAGTGCAGCAGAGGAGGTTTTCAGGATCACAGTTTTGAGCTAATATCTCTTTTCTAGTGATCATAATTTTATATCTCTTAATATATTCCATAACTTCAGATTGGTATAGCAAGGTCCATCTTCCCTATTTCAGTCTGATCTTTACTTTAATCAGATCTGATGATTCCTTGTGATGTATGAACACACCCAAGTAGGAAAAGGAGGAATGTACATACATCTTGTGCTCTGATGCCATGATGTACCTGGGGTCTGCAGGAACCACCAGAGAGTCACACACTGGACTGTTTCTGGTTGTCTTGTAACCTGAAATATTCTGGTTTGTAAGGCAGCTATGCCCTTCAGGCACAACCAGGGAAAAGGAAGCATTGGATACTGTGGAAAAAAGTTATATTGACAGTATTCTAAATAGCTGCACAGCACATGCTCTGTTTAGGGAACATACGCACAGAACATGTACGAAAAAAGGAAACGTAACACAAAGACTGCTCAAAGCTGCTGGTCAAAACCTGAAATACTATGTGCATTGTAAAAACCCTGACTTAAAATTTACAAAAAACACTGTGGTTGGAGTATAATGCTAATGGAAACATGCATATAATTCATATTTATGACATTAGTGAGAACTGGCCCTATTAACTTGAGTACAGATGGTCAGATATTTCCCAGGGAAATATTTTCATTAAAAAATGTTTCACTGAGCCTGAATGCTTTGTTTGACTCATCTCAGGTTTGACTACGTTTTGCCAAATCAAAGGCAAATCCTCCAGTCCTGCCAGGCTGCTTCAGAGCAATCAATTTACTGCTGCCAAGTTTGGCAGGTCTGGGACAGATCGACCAGACTACTTCCAGAATAGGAAACCTGAAAGCTTTGCTTGTCAAAAGCTGGGGCAGGTTCACATAACTGATTTGCTCTGGGTCAGTCTACATGATGGATCTGCCCTAGAGCCACTGACCATGGAAGCAGTTGGCTATTGTGTTCCCAGTTCTGGAACGAATTGTCTGGTAACTGACAAATTACCAGGATCCTGCAGCTTGAGAGTCTACACAGTAGGGCTGATGGTCTTACTAAAGCCTTCAKTCTGAGAACCTAGGAGCCACAATGCAGCAAAGCTCTGAGGGGCTCAGGTGATCTCTCAGAGATTGCAAGCTCTATGCAACAAAGCCAGCACCTAAAAGCCCTTATGGGCTTCTCCACTCTGCCTTTTAAGCTGATCTGCATGATGGGGCATCCTAAAGACACATAGCTTCAGAGCTGCTCGACAATGTTACTTGTCAATTCCTCTAGTCAATGCTATCTAGTGTCTTAGGCTCAGACGCAGTACTTCAGAAATTCTTCTTTTATGGAAAGCTATATGTATATATATATGTTTACATATACATACATATATATGTGTATATATACACACATACACACACACACACACAAACATATATATACACAAACACACAAACATATATACACACACACATGTGTGTACATATAAAAAAATATGTGTATGTATGTGTGTTTGAATTTAATTCCAGGAATCAAGTCAGGTCCAGGGATCAAATGACAAGAAACCTTTAAAAGGATAATCTCCACAAAATGTCACATTTAGGGAAGCATCTAATGAATGTAGTAAAAGCCAGCAAGTAGTCTGTCCTATATGGCAATARACACACTGCAATATGAAAGACTCCTTTATTTGTAAGAAAAGTAATGATACAAAAGTAAAGAAAGCAATCTAGAATAATAAATTTGCTTTCATTGTTCTTCTCAGCTACATGAGGTTGRGAGGCTCATTCTCTATTTTTAAAATAATTTTGATTACTTTTTTTTTTCTCCTCAGACTATTTTATTCTTGCAGTCAAATCTCAAATCAAATTTTAAAGGATTAATTCTCTGGCTTTTTGGTCACTTATCTCTCTTTCCCCTCTTGCCAGGGTACTCCATTTTCTAATTTAGCTTAATCAGAATGAATCCAGCTATCGACTGTAAAAGAGTTAAGGAAAACAGTCCAGCATTTCATTTCCATGTCTTAGAATGTTAAGCCATAGTGTGACACTACTTTACTATGTTTTCAGCTTCGATGTTAACACACAGTGTCAACCAATAACAACAACACAAAAGTATTATAGCTTGACAAACTGATTTCTCAAGGTTTGCTTCCACATTTGGCATGTGATTTTTATCTGACCCATCAGCTCCAGCTCAAACTGAGGAAATCAGTATTGTTAGGATTCTAAGTGTATTCACTACATTTTCTGCCTCTTTTATTCCTTTTTTTTCCTTTTCCAAAGATCTTTTTTTTCTTTTTTTTTTTTTCTTTTTCAAAAAAACTCTAAGTGTGGGACATTAGTCTTAAGAATTGAGTGGTTCTATTTTCAGTGTCCAACATGAGGTATCTGAAAAAGGACAACTGAAAATAAAAATTATAAATAAACTAAAGTAAAAACTAAAACAAATAAACCCCCCTCCCCCCAAAAAAAAAACTCAAAAAAACCTGCTGGCTGCTTGTGTTCTGTTAATTGATGCTCTCTAAGGAGTCAGTGCAAGAACTGGGAAATCTGAAATCACTTGTTTAAATCTGAATTTCTGAGGTGTTTTCAGGCTCTTTATTTCAAGACTTCTATTGCATTTGTGAGAAATATACAGATCTAGTTATTTACAAGTTCTACTGATGGATAATACAAGACCATACAAGATTAATTAAGTAATATCAGGCAACTCAGTGAGTCGGTGGCAAGCCAAAGAAACTGAAAACCCTTTATCTGATCTAGGTATAAAATCACTCTTTGGGAAACAGCAAAAAGACAACATCCTTAATGATCTCTTGAGAAGGATTAGTCTCAGGAAAATGTTGGGTAATGTTAATATAAAGGGCAAAGTACTGCAGGAAAACAGCACTGAAAAATAAAGTAGAGAAGGTATACTTTTGGGCTTGTGAGCTAGGGAAGAAAGACTGCCAAAGAACTTTACCTATAAATGATAAAAATTCATTGGTTGAACTCATGTGAGGTGGTAGGATACCTTCATGAAAAAATAGCTAGGGATAAAAAAACCACCATAACTGGTATGGAATTTCTTGCTTTAGATAGAGAGGACACGATGAAAACGGTTTATTTCCCATTTAAAAATAATGATGGGGGAAAGAGTGGGGAGAAAAGGGGAATCTTCTGAAACGTTTAGCAAAGGTAGTTTAGCTCTGCATTATAATCTTTTGCCTTCTCTTAGATGAGTTTGATAAATGAGCTATTAACAAATTATGAAAAGAAGTGAATTGGAGACCCTAAACTGGTACTATCTGGGTGAAAAATATACACACTACTGAAAGTGCTTCAGACATAAGGGTGAAAGTAATCTGTAGACTAATATATGTGTTCATACATGCTATTACTAGCCCATCTGTATGTCACAGCGTCATGTGCACCAAGATGGGATCATGAAAATACACAGATGGCTTAGCTGATCTCATCTGGTCTTGTGAAAGAAAAGTTCAGATAGGTCTGACCTGCAGTAACAGATTGCAAAATCCAAAAGAAACTGAGCCTACCTATCAACAGCTGCATATAACTTTAGCTTCAGATCTGAAGTTGGAGCCAGTAAATCTAAAATAAAAAAGTATCAGAAAGTTAATAGCTTCTATACTTTGCTCACTAAACTTTCCTTCCATTAATTCTTGCCTCACTGGTGAAAATAATAGTTGGTTTTGATCTCACGTCAGTTCAGGAGACAGGTGCCAGCCAAACAACACAGAGGATTTCACTGTTTTCATTTTAGGACAACTGAAGGAAAATCACATGCTGGGCAGGAGAACATGAAGATTGTTTGATGAGATTCCATTAAAGTGAGCTGACAGCAAGGTTAGAAGTGAACTGGGAAAACCTCACCTGGGTAATATCTGGGAAAGAAACAATCAGTTTGACATTTCCCAGCTTAAAGATTTCACATTATCAAAATGGAAGTGAAGTGTTCCTTTTTAAAGGCAGCACATCCAATACTGGCATCACTCTAACTCATTCTGGACTGAAGAAATCATTTTCTTCCTATGGTGAACATGACAGGTGAAGAGTTCTAAAATTACACTAAATATTGTAAGAAGTATTGCTRTAATACAGTGTAAGTGCACTGTATCTTGCCTTGCTGTATCATGATACTCAAAGACTGATTTAAGTGTTAAGCTAACTCCATTTCTGTTTTTTTTTTTAATTTTAAATATTCTGTCATATCCTCATTAGCATCTCATTACTAAGCAGTTAGCTAAGGAAAAGGACAAAGAAGGAAAAAGAAAATTAGATGCAACACTATAGGGCATATTTTCACCTTGATGAGCAAGAGTAACTCATTAGCGGTTACTGAAAGTCATACACATGCTTCGGAGGAATAATGTCCTCAAGGTATTTTGAAATTATTAAAATGTTAAAGCAACAATATTGATTTTTTATATAAAAGAGTAATTTATTAATACCAGGTAGGAATACATGTAGGGAAAAAATCTATACAGACAAGAGAAAAATAATTAAGCAGTTCCAGAACTGCTTCTTTTTTTCAGTGGTAGTGGGAGAGAGGAAATGTGAGAATAAAATAACATTGTAATTTGAAAGTTAAAATGGTTAAATGCATACATAAATTATTAATAGTTTCTTCACTACTATACAGGGACTTCTGAATATTGTCTTATATTCCTTTTTGGAGGGGAAGAAGGAGATGGGGTTTGAGAGAAATATCTGAGAACTCACTGAATCCCAAATGAAATGCATATGTGATCTGACCAGGTACAAACTGAATCCTCTGGAAATGAAACAGTACTGCATTAAGGGTTCAATCACGAAAGGCGCAGCGTCCATTAACCATGTGTGTGCTTCAGTGCTCTACTGGAATAGAGACAGAATGTGCAGTGCTTGGCAGGATCAGCCCCAAACTCCCACYGCACACACATACACATGCACAAGCATACATGGACAAATTATTTCCTCTACATTTGTATTTTCATTGACTTAGTTTTGGATTATGAATTTGTTTCTAGTTTGCTAGTCACACGCTAACTCAAACTCTAAGAATCCCATCAAAACCAGAAAAGCACTGTCATCAAAATGGCTTCTGTATCAGAAAACACAAAAAAGCTCTGTTTCCCACTCACTACCACTAGCTTAGCCTTATAGAGAAACTGAAATTACCCTCGTCAGCTTAAATTCATGAAAAGGATAAGTCCCTGAACAGCAACCAGAAACATACATTTGGACTCTGGTGAACTGCATTTTTATTCACACATACTGCCCTCTGAAATCTGGACTGTTTGTACAGTATTCTCAGCTCCGATTTACCAGTGCAAGAACTTTCACAACTGACATTTATAGAGAAAATAGCATGACCTGCTCTGACCTATGAAACATTCCTGAAAGAACCAGCACTTACGGGTGAATGACCATCAGGTACACTCTGTTGAGTTGCAATGTCTTGTTAATATACATCTGTTTTCTTTCTGAACTATATTTTCTCTTGAGCAGACATAGGAATGYCCTACAGTCTATTTAGGAGTTTTCTCCTGTTTGTTTTGCTAGTGCACCATGCCCACAATGCTTTTGTACTAAATGCTGCCTGTTTCATAGAATTTACCTTGAAGACTTAAGTATCTGAGATCAACTGGAAGAGCTCTTCAGAAGAAGCAGTGTGTGATTTAGGGATCCAATTATGGTTTATTCTTCTTAATCTGTGAAAATATTAATGGTCATCACACAGAAGTGTGTAATGGCACCAAAAGGAAAGGCTGCTGAGACAACTTTTTGGGTATCAAAAGTGACAAGCTGGCAGCACTGGATTCCCTCTCTGATCAGAAAGGAGGAGAATCTCTAGCTGCATTTGAAGTAGTAACATTTTGATGCCCAGTCACATATTTGGAGGTTACTTTTGCCAAAACTATGCCGTTAGTACAGCTGCCCTTCCACAGAGAGATCTCTAGGGACATTAAAGTATCAGTGTGCAAGAACATGATGATAAAACTAAGGCAACATTTTTATTAATTAAATTTTTAATTATACAAAAGGACCTACAAGTAATTATACCAATTACAGTGAACTGAGGAAAATACAAGAGCCAAAATGAAATCATCGTCATAATGTATAATATTTTATAACTTTTATGTTCTGTGATTTTAAACAATTCAAATAAAAACAATGCAAAAGTGGGCAATGGGAATAGAAATAAGCCACTGGGAACGCAGAGTAAATGCTTAGGTCAAACAGAGAAATGCTGCTCTGAGCCAGGAAACCACCACTGTTGAACAATGACGTTACTATCTCAGGCAATGTTTCAATAGGCCCAACAACAAAACTCCGCATGCAGATTGCAATTCTGCATTCACCTCATTAGTCAAACAAATAAATACCATGTCATTTGATGGTGGAACGCTTCCATACCTTCAAGGATAATCTTTTATGGACTGCCATGTTGTAAAACATTATAAATTAGTGCTGGGTGCTGCTGGAAGAGGTCCTTAGTTCTATCTCCCTGCTTAAAGGCAGAAACAATCATACTTAAACCAAATTAAGTTGCACTTTAAAACAAGTTTCATAAATGGGAAATACATGTTTGATCAGTCAYTTTGGTTTAGTAGTCATTTTGAATTTTGTGAATCAACAAAGAAAAACTTGGGATAGGCAAATAATTTTCTTCACTAACGTGACTAAAGAAGCTACTAATGCTGTCCACAGGAATTATGCAATTAACTGTGTGTAAAATCATAGTAGTGGCAGTAGTGAAATCTAGAATTAACTGGCTTGAAATAAGCTAATTTTGGTGCCAGCTGCAGTTTAACAGAGTTTAATGTGTGCTTTTTAATGTGATGAGCTCTGTGTTGTCAAGCCTGTATGGTTACAAATAAACTTCAGTTCAATAGTCTCTAGTTTTCTTGGATGCTTCTACAGCCACTTTGCATCGTAATCAGATTGCACAGTGGGGGAGACTGAGGGCAGCGAAGGCACTTATGAGAAACCAATACTTAAATATGGTTTTCCTCACAGTTCCATAATGTGTGTAGGAGGAGTCTGAATCCAGGCTGGGTAACATGTCGTTAAATAAATTATTTGCACCCATCAATAGCTACTTCAGTATGCAGATTCTTACAAAATATGTGAAAAAGAATTCTGCAAGTAGCCTGTTCCCAAGAAAGCACACGGCCTTAGGCTCCTGCCTGTCCTCCTACTTCAATAAGGTTGAAATCTACTCTTCAGGTAAAGATCGTTCACAGATCCTTTTCTACTTCTTTCCCTGGGTGAGTGGGCTGGAATCCACTGCAAAAATAATCTCTGTCTTTCATGGCTTTCCTGTTTTATGTATAGTTTGTATTCATTATTAATGGTGGTTTAAAAAATATTTACGTATTCTCTATTTCAGAAGGACTACGTTTATTCTCCATTATTTTTCCCATGCTGAATATGATGTGTAACGATGAAAGCCAAAATCAGGAAGAAGGAATTTTTTTTATTTTATTAGGCAATCTAAAGGAGAGGTCCATTATATTTAGATCATGTAGTTACTATTTTTATGACAAGCATAAGGTCATAAATATCAGGTCATTAGTTTGAAAAGTTTAGCATCAGCTCAATGCTAGTTCTTGGCCTGAGTATCTTTTTTTCTGTTTTTATTCAAGGCATATTGACAATTTGTGGCAAGCACACAATAAGCAAAGGAAAACATAAAAAGAGCTGTCATTTGCAAAGCATCTTGTTTTGAGAAAAGGGAATTCAATCCTCTTTTTTGGAAATGGAAAGGTGAACAGAATTTAAAGCCTTCAAAAAGGCACAGTCTAAAATTATAATGGTTAGCACTGGGGAGTATGTTAGAATATTACTCCTGCTATGCCAGTTGGCATGCAGGACTACCACTTAGCAGTAAAGAATGTTGCTAATATGCCTCAAGTGTTTCTAAATTCAAATGAAATACTTCCTCATTCTGTGTGTACGCTGGGACCATTCTTTCATGGCTTGAATAGATCAAACTATGTTRCTCAGGCTGCTGTGCCCATCTTCATGCACAGACAAGAATAACAGTAGGATATTATTAGAGTTTTTTGGGCTCAGGGTTTTTTGGCTTGGTAGTTTTACTTTGTGAAAGAACTTACCAGTTGAAAACATATATGTATTAATGGCAACAAGAATTACAATGTCGGGACAGGTTAACAACTGTTCATGCCTAGAACACCTCACAGGGACCAGTGTGGGATACATCAGAAATAGAAGTAAAGCCATCAAATGCATGCCACCTATGGCATACAATTTTTTTTTAAATCTATTTAGTAATAATTTAAGATCCTTGTTTTGCCATTACAAATTAAATTTTTCTGCATATTCATATCTCAATTTTCTTAAAACTGAAAATATTCATTTTCTCTATTTTGAGCTGGTTTAAAGCTATGATTTTCAGAACATATTGAGAACTTCCCACTCAGTGTTACTCCATTTAAGTACAGAAAAAGAGAGACATCCAGAATGAGTACTTATATCTGAAAACCTAGGAAATAAATCTCTAATATTTCCCTGAGTGTTCTTTAGCCATTTACTTTTGAAATAGTTCATAGCTATTAGTAACAATTCATATCGCATCACTTAATTCAATAGACAAACACTAATCCTGCATCCTGCACCTAAACTGGACTGCTGCAGCTTGTCTGTGAGAAGGTGTCAGCTCAGAAAAGGCTAGAAACCCTTACCATGCCATTTTCTTGTTGAGTCACGAGGAGAAAGAGCTTCTTTAGTCCTCTGTTCTCCCTCCTCTCTGAGTGCATATAAAACGGTATGGCAGACTCTGGCAGTAAGAAAGTAATTTCCCTTTCTGTTTATGCAGTATGTAACATTTTGTCTCAACATAAATTAGCACAAAACCTCATCCTTAAAAGCAGCGTCTTCATTCACCTCTATCAGTGCTGTCTAGGACTTTTCAGCAGAGGGAGACACTGTGAAAAACTGATCTTGCTTTATTACTTTCCAGTTTGGCCTGAAGGTCAATGAAGATATTTTGTCTCATTTGACTAATTTGGAATTCGTTTGAACAGCCCAAGTGCAGAAGTTTAACTCATAATCAAATGCTGAGATCACATTTGCTGTGTAAGACACAGGAGGTGGGGAGAAATATGAACCAAAAAAAAGAAACAAACCCAGCCAAAAAAAGAAGTGTGCATAACTAAGGAAGAAAGATGGCAGTGTGAAACAAATGTTACTGGACTCTACAGAAAATGACTCTAAAGGAAATAAAAATACTTTAGAAGAGAAAGAAATTATTTTAGGACCATCAATACTTAAGAAAAGGCAATTTTTTTCTTTTTTTTTTTCTTCCTCTGCATTGCTCTGCATGCCAGTTCCCAAAGGGCACAGAGACACAGAGCGAATCAGTGTGGTGACATCAGAAAATCCCTTGAAAATCTCTCCGAACTAGGAACAGAACATAGTAAAGTAAAAAGAATGGGAATCATCACATGATGATAAGGAGAGAGAGAAGGTAAAAGAGACAGACCAATAAACAAGGASAGAAAATGTGATCCACGCATATCTCCATATATATTTATGCTGTGCATATAATGTGGCAGGGGACAGAGAAAGCATACGACAATGTGACTATGTAGGCACATCCCACCCATAGGATAAAATTAAATGCTTGAGTCCTCAATATGATGTCAGAAAAATTTGTGAAACCAATGAAGTGGCTCTTTGTAAGCCTCTACAAGGAAATGATCTTCCAGTGCCATTCTCTACTTAATCTTGTTCCACAGAGTTTGATAATCTATTAATATCATCATTTGCTCACTCAAGATCAAGGGGCAAAGGTATCTACTGTCTCTAAATGTCACCATCATGTATCTGCATTTTCTACTGACTTCTATGGAATTAACATTTTCTGTTTACTTTGTCAAAACCCTAGGAAATCACACTTCCAGCACATCATCATTATTAAAGTTAAAAAGTCAAGTTCTAAAGAGAAATTGCAAGATTAAACTTGCGTATGTAACCCTTATTTTCTACGCTGTTATATATGGAATTTTAATTTTGTTCTTAAATGTGTGGTCATATGATTACACGATTACATGTAATTGCATGAATATAAGCTATTTTTCCCAGTGATTTCTGTCTCATTCTGTTCACAAAACTGATATTGCTTAATTAATAAGCATTTGCTTATGTTTTACTGCTTCTAATTTTTTTAGTGCTTTGTTTCTGATTTTGCAGAATATTGTACATGGAATTGTTTAGTTTATTTGACTATATTTTTTATTTTTCTCCTTGTCAGCAGACCTTTTTAAAACCAAATCTTCCTCATTGCTATATAACCATTTGTTCTAAAGTTATGATTTCGCTCTATTCTAGTTACCTTCTGTATAATTAGACAGTGGCTTTTAAGTTGGAGTGAAGCAACATTCTCTAGCACTATAAGAAAAACTGCAAGGTAGAACACAGTGTCATAGCTGTCTGAAAACATCCTGCAAGAAAACTAAAAGTTTCCTCACATATGCACCAGAAACTGCACTATATAGCATAAGACTATACTCTAGGAACCTTCAGTGATTTTTTTCTTTTGTAAATATGGAAATCCATAGATTTTTGTTATTTATTAGACATAGCACCTACCACTACAATAAAAAAGAAGTTTCTCTACTAATCCTGATATTCATTCATGCCAACTATCAGAAGTACTCTCCATAAAGACTAGAATTATCTGTCCAGTGCTGATTTTGTCTATTCTAAATTTTTTTTCCCCCTGCAGTAATTAGTTAGCCATTTGAACATGAGATGAGTAGGAAAAAGGAAATTTTTTTTCATTGTTACATTAAAAATAAATAAACCTCATAAYCATTTATTTTCCAGGGGATCTATAGCCAAAAGAACTGAAGTTCATTTGAAAGCTAAAGCTTTACAAAATAACTTTCAGTGAGGAGCTGTGCCTTTTATCGTCCTATAGGAAATCCGTTTTGATTTGACAGAATGATAAGCCTTTGAAAACTGTGGACTGAAAATACACAGTAGACTTTTTGTTAAGCTCGTAAAGTGCCCAACTGAGAAAGGATTCACTGCACATGAATAAGAGCTAAATTAGCCGTGTATTGAAAAGTCTCATCAAATGCAAGGCTGTAAGTCCTTGGCAGAGCTTGCCAAGGGTCCCAGAGAAGGTGTTCTGCACACTTTGTCAAGTGCTCTGTAGAGTTCACCGTTCTGATGTGCTATAAGATCTCTTCAGCATTCTTTGGCCGATCTGAACTTTAAACCATATCTTAGAGCAAATCTGAAAAATAGTGTGGGTTGTTTTTTGGTGTTTTTTTTTTTTTTTTTTTTTTTTTTTTGGGGGGGGGGGATGCTAATTTTTTTTTTTTTCCTTTCAGTCATCTTTCTTAAACAGTGAATGTGTTTCACAGGAAGAAAGGACTTAGAAGCAGCTGTGCCCAATTCTTTAGCTCAGGATTGTGTTATGACTTCTGAATATATGACAGTCATCCACAAGTGCAAAGAAGAACAAACACATTTATGTTTTAATTCTATATGTATAGGAAAAGACAGTCCTGTTCCTGTATAAAAGGCAAGATACAAGAGGTGAATGAAATAATTAAACAGGCAGGTAACAGTGGACTCCAAAATAATCTCACAAAAATAGCACTCTATATGTAGTTTTATGCATGTATGTTGCTTTAACTTCTGTAACAGAATAATGAACACCACTGCAAGTCTTTTAAATGTTGATGGTATTTTATAGGAAGAGTCTAAAGGAATACGCACAGGCATTCTGAAATGTCTTGTGCAGTATATGTTCCTTGTCATTGTTTTCATAAGAATCACGTTCAATGTATAATTATTATTGTTAAAATATAGAAACACAAGAATAAATCTCACACTGAAATAATGAATATGACATAATGAATATTCACTGAAATAGTAAAATACTATAATGGAAGTATTATTATGGAGTCATAAGAATATGAAAATAAAGAGAATCTCCTTACCCTTAGTGGCATGCAATCTGCTCATAGATTGTTTTGACTCTGTCCTCCAGACCTATATGCAACTGGGTTTTCATATCTCTGCTGCTAGTACTGAAAAGATGTTCTAGACCTTTCATATTCTAGAAACAGATTTTTCTAATTTCCAGACTAATTAATTCTTGGTGAGTTGACAAACATTTCTTCTCATGTCAACCTTACCTTTCAAATTTAATGGTACTTTTTTCCCATTTGTTCAATACCACGGATTTATTTAAAACATATTTTCTCTTTTGGCTTTTATTGTGCCTAGCTAACCTGTATAAGCTTTTCTATGGCATAGAGATTGAAGCTAGCTTCATAACAGTTAGTTCAGGTGCTCTTAGCAGCCTAGCAATAGCTGCATTGAGATGACAGTTGCCTCGTTTGCTCTGTTTCTAAAAATGAAATCTATATGTACACTCATTTTTCTCKTTAGATGCCAGAGATGAGAGGTCTGTAACGAATATGTGAGAGAGATGTTTTGTCTCTCTCCAGGTCAAACTTTGTTGTTTGCATTAGGCTATTAAAGAAGATCTATGAAGAAACTCCAGCTTTACTCATTCCTCGGGATCTCTTTTAAGCATTAACTTAACATTTCATAATATAAGGAGTATTCACAAAGATGACTGTGTACCTGTATATGTGTCTGCAAAACTGGGGAATAATTTCCCAAAGTTTAGAAAATGACCTATTAGACAAGGTTTTCTCTCTTTAGGAATCACGGACACTTAATTTGGAGGAACTGAACTGGAGTACCCTTCTCTTTTCATTTAAACTGATCAAATTATTTTCAAGAGATTAAAAAAATCAGTCATTGTTCATCTAAGTTGACATAATGACTTTGATGGGAAAGGCTCTTACTTCATTGTCAATTGCATATGAATCACAAATATACTTTCAAATACATTATTTGACTTGATTTCATAGAACAAATTAAATAAAAATGATCACTTACATAGGCATAGAAGAACCAGATCAAGACAATGTTTATGATGTATTATTAGCAATAATAGAAAAGTACACTTTTACACCTACTTTATTTTTGCACATCTGCATCCCTTTGCACATATGCATTGCATGTGAATATCCAGAATATACTGTTCCTTGATAGAGAGAGTTGCCTGTTTTCCAGTATATTTGGGCGCCGCAAACAAGTAAATATGTGTATTACAATATCCAGAGTGAATTCCACACTGAACTGATGAAGTTAGTCAGGCTTAGCAAAATTTGTATGGGTAAGATTTTTTCTTTCCTCTGGGCAGCAGACAATTTGCACAATTTTAGGCTGTTACTAATAAGATTAATTTTCTATCGCATTATCAACTTCATTTTCTGTTGTTCATGGGGCACTGTAACTTACACCAAATTACGTTTTAAATAGTGCCATACCAGTTTTTCCTTTGAACTAGATGGCATTGGCTTGAGAGGAGCTTTTAATTCCACTAAAGCCATGTGCTTGGAACAAAAGTAATGTGACTGATCTACTGAAACTTATGAATGAATTATTGCTGGAACATAGGATACTTCATTTTTGCACTTTAACATCAATCTTTTGGCAGCATAGCTGCTGCAGATGAAAAAAGTGAGTCTCAGCTTTTATTCTTATTCATGTGTTGACCTTAAATTACCCCTTTTGCCAGATGGCCAGTCATCTCTCAGTCCTGAAATGCTAACTGGCACCATTATGCTTGTCATACTACTGCAAACCTGTTCTCCTTAAATTCTGTACCATATGAAATGTTTTGTGAATATGTAAAAAAAAAAAAAAAAAAAAAAAATTAAAGAACAGAGAGATTCTCTGCTGGACAAAGAGAGGAAAAGGAACATAAAAGATCATTACCCTAGAGCTTTTCAGATATTGTTCTCTCACTATTTTATTTAGATTTACTCAAATGAAATCAACTCTACTGTCATAGTGAAACAAGGCTATCACTTACATTCTTTTGAGTACAATTCATCAATCACTGTATCAAAATTGAGGCTGACAGAAAAACTACTTTCCTCCCAAACATATGCTTGGGCAATTTTGGCCTCATGGTTGAACATAAACTCTCTAAAACGCTTTAGAGAGGAAAAAGAGTCCTAGCACTATGCAAAAAATGGCATGGTGAACACATTATGCCAAAGGGCTTGACAACAGGAGAGAGTGTTTGCCTTCAGCAATATCACTACCTTCTTCTCTGAAAAACACCCTAGCCCACAGTTTAGCTAAGCAGCCTTTTCCACTCACACAGAGGTAGCAAAATAGATTGAAGTGGAAAGGACTTCCTTTGCAGTATACAGCATATATTACAACTTTTGGGGCTGAACTCCTTTTCTGAAAAGCATACACTCACCTGATTATGGTCTAAGTAACACATACAGTGTCAGCTTCTTTTTATGGTGAGCATTTTTTGGTTTGTTTGGTTTTTTTTTAGTTTTCTGTGATTGTGAAAGTTCCTGCACACACACATCTTTTTCATTTCATCTGTCCAATTGCTAAGCTGTTTAAACTTTTTAAGGGGGGAGGATAAAGCAATTTACAATAATTTTCCTTTTATGTATACAACATATAAATATTCATGCACACACACGCACATACAGATACAGAGTTTTCTCTTTCTTTACATATTATTCTTAATTCTCTTTTCTTTAAAATTTTCCTTCACTTCGTTTTCTTCTTGGTTTCAGGATTCACCTCCTCTTTTAACTTACACTTGGGAAAGCCTATTCATCACCTTCCAGAATTCTACTATTCTTTCCCTCCATTGTTTCTTCAGCCTACTTTTTCATCTGTATTTATACCCAAATTAATTCACTGTTTACTCCTTTAAAAGAAAAATTTTGTTGCCTGAACATTTTTCCTTACCCAGTACATCTTTCCCCCCCCATCTTTGCCACTGGTTTATCAGATTCACTATGTTTGATCTCATTCACCAGAGAGTTTCTTTCTCTTGCCTAATTTATCAGCTCAGCATTCTCACCCTAAATATATTTATTACACCAAAGTGCTTCTCTCAGTCCATCAGTTCTACATTGAGTCTTCCCTGTGTTCTGTTCAGTTTTCAATTCTCTTTCTTAATCTATTTTTTCCATTTCTTACTCTTTATCAGCAAACTTGTTTTAGTCCAAATCTCCCTAACCCAATCCAAATAATTATTCTCATTCCTAACCTATGCAAGTATTGATGTCTCTCCTTCATTGATTATCATATTTTCTTGGTTCGCATTCCATCAAATGAAATATTATACATTCTTTCCTCTTGCAACATGTATGACACGCAGCTATGCTGATAATTGTTCTTAACTGCATGTACATTAATTTTTACCTGAAAATTCATTTTTAACTTCTAAATGTTTCCAACTTCTCAGGAAAAGAAGACAAGATTGCTGTCTTAGTAGTCCATGCAAGTTGTCACCTTTCCAGGCAGACTGACCCAGGCAAAACTTCAGAGTTGAGATTTCTGTCAACAAATTCTCACATCAGAATCTGCCGTATTGCAATTTTTTTTCCTTATTCAAGCTGATCAGGACATTTTCTTTGCATTTTTTRCACTACATTCTTTTCTGATAAGATTCCCAAAGGAAATTAAAGAAGGAACAGTGGATAAAGTAAAACAACCAATATGTGGAATTGTCAGAGTTACCTACTAAACAATGCAACTGAATCCCTATTTGAAAAGCGTTGAATATAAGCATCTCAATGACCTAAATCATGACAGAGGATAAAGATGACACTTCCCACAAGCCTGGTATTTATTCTTCTGTATTTCCTTCATAGTAGGATATGTTTCGAACTGTTTGTGCCTGTAAAGATTTAGCAGGAAGCTCCTATCAACTTATGTGATTTTAGAGTGAAATTTTCAAGTGTGTCATTAATCTGTGAAGCTTAAACAGGATCCTCAGGTTTAATTCAAGCTACTATCCCTGTTTCATTGACCAGATGTCCCAACATCTTCCACTTTTGTCCACAATTGGAAGTCTACAAAGGAATAGAATAATTCTGATTGTTAGTCCAGGTTAGGGAGTACAGGGAAGACAATGATTAGGAATGGTTTAAGAATATTAGATGGTTTAAAACCATATCATGGATGAGAGGAAATGTGTTTCGCCTGGACCTAATTTTTAGTAGGCAGCTAAGGTCAATAAACTGCAAGAGAATGATAAAGACTCATAAAGAAATACTAAATATAATTCTGTTCCCTAATACTTCCATAGTAAGGATAAAACCTTTTATTACTACCAAAACAAGCTAATAACCCATATGAAATCTGTTGTTTTCAGCTCTTCTTCTAGCTTGTTAACTTCAGATTATATGACTGCATATTAATAGAAATACTGTTACTGAAAAAATCATTTCTTAACATTTTTCCCAGAGTGTAGTTTTAGTAAAAAATTATCACAGTTCATTTTTCCCAATTCAAAACTTACCAAGGAGAAAGAAGTTCAAATGCTAGAGCATTCTAGCATTCATTTTAATTCATAGTAAGTCACAGCTTCTCCCATATTTTTTCTACTTTTATTTCTTCCCATCCTGTAGAAGTGGGAAATGAGTGATAAAACAACCAAAATGTGATAAAAGGAGAAGCAAAGTAATATTTTGTTTAAATTCTTACCCTCATTAAAATTCTCAGGGGAATTATCTTCATTTTACTATGATCTCTGTTATTAATATTCTGCATTTTAACATTGCATATGTGACCAGATATTGCACATGTAACCCACTACACTAGTGTTTACAGTGAGAATGAGCTGAACTTGGCTGAATACTATGCATTTACCCTTTGGAGACCTGTCTTTTTCCTACCACTTCCATTCACTCTTTCTTGAAAGAGTGAGCGTGAAGCAATATATAAAAGAAAAAACAAATACATTTTTCCTAGTATATGTAACAGATAAATATGTACAATATGATAGTCAAAAGCAATTCTGTACAGAATTTGGTCTCATGTTAAGTTTGATTACAAATCATTAATTAAGGCAAACATGAAAATCAGCAAAGTGGTAGCAATGTTTTAAAATACACCAGTCTATGAAAGTTTCTTCACAGTCAGAAAGGTCTTACAAGAATTTCATAGAAATATCATATGTCCAGACATTAAAACAAGGTCATTTAATTCCTCATTGAGGCTTCAGGTTTAGATGTTGTAATCCATCTCCTGAAGCTTGCCTGAAGTACAGCCTCAAACAAGAGTGAAGCAACCAGAGCTGCCTAAACAAAATCACGCAGAAACATTGTGATTTCATCAGCTTGCTGAGTAAAGATAGGTATCTCAGGTATTAAAATGCAGTTGTAGCCAAAAAGGAAAGTGAACTTAAACATGCCTTAGGTGGTGTTTAATCTAAGCATGGCCCTGTTGTATTAATACGTTCTAGTGATATGTCTGGAGTATGCTTACTTTCTATCCTAGTATGTCTAGTTTGCAAGAAAAACATCACTAATAATAAAACAGCATATGTAAATTTATTAATTATTAACAACAGCCTTGTAGTGCCTCAACCTGTTTCACTTGAAGTCATACCTACCTCAAAATGTGGATAATACTACAAACTACAGGCAAGAGTAACCACTCTACCCTTGCATTATGTACAGTGCTATGTCTACTACATAAAATCAAGTGCAGCCACCAAAGACGGGTCACCAGCTTAAAACACATGCCTASCTAATTCAAGTGGGCTGACATCTGGCAAGGTAGATATGCCCAAAGCTTTATGACATAGCCGTGGTTACGATATCATGCCAATATTTCGGAGACAAATAAAGTAGAAAAAGTTCTTCCTTTACTTCATAGAAGAAAAGCCCGTAGAACTGGGTTGCCATTGTCAGTGAAGATGAAGAAGTAGTAAGGAGTATCATCTGACATGTACTAATATGATTCATTCCACCTAATATACAAAAAAATCCAGTTTACACCACTTAGGACAGTCACTTTAATAAGAGAGATCTCGAGGGTGGATGCATTAAAAAATATCTGGCTCCAAGAAGTGTAGCTCAGTCAGTCAGACTGGGACTCACAAAGCCTATCTTGTAGGCATTTTCATCTCAGCTAGTTATCATTTGTATAGATGTTATAAGGAACTAGGCAACTCTAGGACAAGTTTTAGATTTCTGGTTTAGGAAGAGATATATATTGTTTCATTGYTTTTATCACTGGCATCATAATTGAGAGAAATATTTTAAAAAATCGATTAATACCACTTCTGGTTAATATTGAAATAATTTGAAATACCCTAAAATTATTAAATTATACTTCTATTTGAATTCCTCTGAAACCTTGCTTGCAAAAAACYCCAAAGCAATAAATGCTGACAAAGTTTAACCAAGAAAAAAAGCTACTTTGAAACCCACAGAAATACACTCTATAACTAATAAGAGGTAAAATGCAAATCTGAAAAAAAAAAAAAAACAACCTACGCTTTAGATCAGGTCCATTGTCCTTTCAATCAGACATCCACTGTAACGGTCTGCTGCAACTTCCTAGGAAAAAAATAAAATTGCAGCCAAACTCATTATTCTGCAAAACTTTGTATGTTCACTTAACTTTATGCCCTCTGAACAGTTCAGGTAAATTCATCAGAACTGCTTACAAAGCATAAAGTTAAGCTCTGGTGCAAGTTTTTACAGTATCGAGGCCAACATCTGCAACCCTGGTCATTCACATTCTCTTAAGCTCATTCTGTTTCCTCTGCTTCTCCTCCATCCTGCCAGTGGATGTTTAGAATAACAATCACGCTGTTTTTTGCTGTAAGCTGGAAAAGACACTTGAGAACAAAATGTTCTTCCTTGGGATTTCCCAGGGGGCAAAGACACTAAATTACACATAATTCAGTTTCTGTTTACACAATCAATGAAAATACCCACCACAAATCATGTGACTAATATTGGATGCAATTGACTTTAAAATTAATTCCTTTTCACAGTTTCACTGGAGTCAGAAGGGAAATAACACCATTCAAAATATATTAAGTGCATTCTTCCATCTAATGTAGTTCTGATCCCTAAGA
The DNA here is from genome assembly GCA_035582835.1 of Phoebastria nigripes. Taxonomy (NCBI): domain Eukaryota; kingdom Metazoa; phylum Chordata; class Aves; order Procellariiformes; family Diomedeidae; genus Phoebastria; species Phoebastria nigripes. The sequence continues at coordinate 609,745 of JAYKAV010002965.1, read as the reverse complement.
TGTATATTTTTTCAGACACAGTCTGATAGCTTTCTTTTTTCTCTTTAAAGTGGTTGTCAGCAACTTAAACCTCAGCAATTTTTGCGAACAAGAAATCAACTTTCCCTTCTTTTGCTATATCCAGCCCCTCTAAAAAAAAATCTCAGTGTGGTACATATAAGGCTTTTGTTTCAGCATAATTACCAAACATATTGACCAACATGTGTAGTTAGATGAAAAATTACTATTTTGAAAATGCATAAGCAAATAGAAAAAGGTAATATTAACAAGGGACTAATTATTATTATTAGCTGTTTTCAAATTTCAAGCACACTTAGTATAAATTATATATATCCAGAAGCCTTTGAAAGTTCAGAATTACTTGAGCATTTACACCGCTGATAACACCAACCTTATTCATAAGCTTTTACTAAACGGCTTATGAATTACTCCAGTGATGCTAACAGGTCTACCCTGTGTTTCTACTGTTTTAAAACTGGACTTTTAAGTACTGTCTTGTTTCTTTTTGTTCTATCTTTCTACATATTCACTTTTTTAAAACCTCCTGTTTTGCCTTTGCATTGTCTAATCCATAATTTATCTACAGATAAGAGAACAGGACTAAAGTTAACTTCTTAAATTACAGTATTTCTTTCTTTTTATTATCTTCACATATAATGGGTTCCCATGCTGTCTTTGAAAATTGTTTAAGTGCTTCTATGAAAGTATAGAAACATAGAATCATAGAATCATAGAATGGATTGCGTTGGAAGGAACCTTTAAAGGTCATCTAGTCCAACCCCCCTGCAATGAGCAGGGACATCTTCAACTAGATCAGGTTGAACTCAGAGCCCCGTCCAACCTGACCTTGAATGTTTCCAKGGATGGGGCATCTAGCACCTCTCTGGGCAACCTGTTCCAGTGTTTCACTACCCTCATCATAAAAAATTTCTTACTTATATCAAGTCTGAATGTACTCTCTTTTAGTTTAAAACCATTACCCCTTGTCCTATCACTACAAAAAAGTCTATTAAAAAGTCTGTCCCCAATGTTTTAATGAAAATTTGGAGCTGTTTCAGCTAAAAAAATCTTGTGCAGACCTTTTAAATAATGAAATCACAGTATTTGAGCAGTAGTAATCTCCGTGCTACAAAACAGATCTGCACAGAACAATAAATACAAAAAAAAAAACCTCCAAAAAATCTTTTTATTCTGTAAGTTCAATAAAACTGTGATGTCTTTAATTAGTTTACTTCTGCAGACCTTCTCTTGAGGTATGACTGACACCCACTGCCATATTGYTCCAGGAATGTGACAGAATACATCTTCATATAAGGTTTTTTCCCCATTTTCCTTGTAATTTGGATCCTGGGTTGACATCTGTGGAGCTCTGTTCCATTGATTCACAGTGTTTAATATACTGGGAGGCTACATACTGCCATTTTGAAGTTAGCACAATTAATTAAACTACCATCACCACTTAACACTCACCATCTCCTCCAAATTTCACTTTCCTCTGCTTTTCTCCTTGTGCAAAGAACGATAATCAAGATTAAGGATTAAAGGTGAAACAGTAAAGTGCTGTCACAGTTTTCCTTTTTTTTGTTTGTTTTTTTTTTTTTTTCTTTTTTTTCTGCAAGCAGGGCAGGATCTTGATTCCACTCTTTTGTCACCATTCTGCAATCCACCTGGAATCACAGCAAGTCTGCTCTTTCTGAAGCAGAGCTCCCTTTCTCTCTCCAAACTCTTGTCACTGATACCTCACAGAATAACAATCTCCCTTCAGGAGCAGAGACTTTAGCAATCCTCCCTGATTCCAGTTCTGAACAACCTCTTTTTCTTTTTTTTTTCCCCTGACTGAGACTGTTCTTTGCTCTGAACTTGCAAAGTCCTGTGCTTATCTGTTTTAATTCACTCAGATCAGGACACACAATGCAAATCCATGTAATCGGCCAGTAAAAATCTCTACTTTCCTCTGTCCTCCTCTCTACATTCAAGAATATTGGGAATGACAGCCATTTTAATTGTTGCTCCTTTTAACAGTCCCCTTAAGAGGCAGGTAAAGGTTTGAGGAATTGGGAGCCAAAGAGTGTGCTCATGTGATATGAAGAGCTCATTTTTTAAAGTTAGCTTTTTCTGGAAATGAGTGTTCGAAGTCACAATATATCAAAGTCTGTTTAGCTTGTCACTTTGATCATCTTCAATCAAATTACTTCTTATATAAATGAATGAACCATCACCACTGAACAAATCACTTTATTATACTGTCATTATTGAGAAAAATTGTCTGCAAAAAACATTGCAGAAGAGTTTCACAATGGTTCTTTGGACAACACTTAGCAGCAGGCTGAAAGGAAAGATCTATTTATTCTAATACAGCTGCTTGCTTCCTGTGATTTAAATAGTCTGTGGACTAAGATAATGCTTCAATCTCAAAAAACTAGTCAATTTAAAATCAATCTACCGTAGCTTTTTACAGTGCTAAGGAACAGTACAGTGACTGTTATTTTGTAGAAAGTTTTTACAGTTCTATTTCATGAATTGTTAGGTCTGAGCTTAGGAAATAGCTTAAACTTTATTTAATTTGTGGAGCAGATATGCATCAATAAATTGTGTCTAAATTTAGAGTACCAAAGTTTTTCACTGAGACCTTGAGAAACAAACCTTTGAAGTGGATCTGTCAGCACTTTTCCATAAATTAAGTACCCTGAAATCTCAAAAATTTTTGAATCTCAAAGATTAGGTATTATTAAAACACAACCAAAAATTAGTCTTTTAGATAGGAAAAAACTGAAGAGTCAAACCAACAAACAAAAAACCCCAGCCTCTAAGAGAGAGAGAGTAGGATTAGAAACCAATGACTAGGATTAGAGTACAAGAGTAGCACCTCCCTGCTTCATGTGTCCTTGCTGTGTAGATCTTTTTTTTCCCAAGCTTCCTCCCAGCTAACACTTTTCAGATTGTCTGGCTTGCAACAAAATGCTATAAAGTCCTTCTTGAGCCTCAGGAAAAGTTTCTTTCTCTCTATAATTCCCAAGGCCTGCTGTGTCTGCTAGGAGCTCATCTCAGCAAAGCTCGTCCAACTCCACCCCAAGTCTTCACTATTTTGACAATGTATTTTCCTAGACTGAAGAAGTGCCTGCCCCACTGCACTCTGCAAAAATGCCCCAGCTGAGGATGTTCATTCCTCAAATGCAGTTTCTTGTCTCCTAAATGGCTCTGCCTGACCTGGTATGCAACAACAGCAAAACAAATACAGATTCTTCATCACCTCACCCTAGGAGAAGCATAACTGAATAAGGCACAAAAACTATCTATATCACACTCACCAAAATGAAAATTTTGTTATCTGTACGTAATTGGGTGAAAGAAGTTTAGAATTAATGGTTTAAAACTGCAAAACTTACCCTACTACTAGAATGTGGTGCTGCATATCAATAAATCATTTTAGGTATGAGGACCAGACTAGGCTAAGTAACATCCAATTTTATTAAGGCTTGCTTAGAATTGTCTCTACAACACATTAATGTATGGAACATTGACGTATTCCAAATCATATTCAGTATTATTCACAGCTCCCTCATGCTTGCTAGTATTGCCAGAGCAGAAAGAAGTGTGTGTTTTAAATGAAATTAAAAGGGGAAAAAAAAAAAAAAGTAGACATAAAGCTTGCATGAAAATTAGACAAATTTGCTTCTCTTGCTCTACTTACTAGTTGTAATTATAATTTCACACTGTTTGTTTATGTGCAGAAGCAATGCCTGTTGGATCATATTAACTTGCGTGTAGAAGTGTGAGCAATCAAATCCTATTAATTTCAAAGAGGATTCTCAAAGGGGAATCTTTAGTTGATGCAAATTAATGAAAGCTTTTTTGACAACACTAGCAAAAATAAATGGTATTAAGACCAAAATCTGTAAACATAAGGAAACAGAAGGGAAAAGAGCTGGTAGCATATCTCTGTTGCAGTTTAAAGGCCTTTGCCTTCATCAACTGTTCTCAACTGGAAGTTCAATTAAAATAGTCTTAGTCCTCTACCCCAGATTACAGGAGCAACACAATATTGTTCCACTGCAGAGCAGAAGGAAACAATCTAGTAGCCAGAACAGCACCCAAGCCACTTCACCAGAGGGTCCTATACATCCTTGAACCAAGCCTTCCTTCAACACCTGCTTTGTCATGCATTTAATTTCTTCTAGAGATTTAGTTCTGTAAATGTAAGCCTAGCCCATAAAAACGTAGCACTATATTGACAGAGCTGAAGCAAAGCATGTTCTGACAATTCTGACTTGCTGGGATAGAGTTAATTTTGGCTGGGATAGAGTTAATTTTCTTCATAGTAGCTTGTGGTGCTATGTTATGGCTTCATGACCAAAACAGTGTTGTTAACACATCGATGTTTTAGTTATTGCTGAACAGTACTAGCACAGCGTCAAGGCCTTTTCTGCTTCTCACGCTGCCCTGCCAGTGAGTCAGCTGGGGGTGCACAAGAAATTGGGGGGGGTACACAGCCAGGTCAGCTCACCCAAACTGACCAAAGGGTTATCCCATAACATATGACATCATGCACAGCAATAAAAGCTGTGGGGAAGAAGGAGGAAGGGGGGACATTCAGAGTTATAACGTTCATCTTCCCAAGTAACCGTTACACATAATGAAGCCCTGCTTTCCTGGAGCTGGCTGAACACCTGCCTGCCGATGGGAAGTAGTGAATGAGTTCCTTGTTTTGMTTTGCTTGCACGTGCTGCTTTTGCTTTACTTATTAATCTGTCTTTATCTCAATCCACGAGTTTTCTCACTTTTACCCTTCTGATTCTCTTCCTCATCCCACTGCGGGGGAGTGAGCCAGCGGATGTGTGGGGCTGAGCTGCCAGTTGGGGTTAACCCACAATACTAAGTAATGAAGTCCACAAGGCATCCTGGAATCAATTTCTACTTCATACATGATGATTAAAATACAAAGAAAGCTAAGGAGTATTTTTTTTTTTTTTTTCAATGCATGAGATCAGATTCTGATCTTGAGTGAATCCTTGCTTCTGATATCAGTGGTACTGCACAAAAGCTACAGAACAGAATTGCTCCCACACTCGGGGATACAGGTATTGAATGTCCCCATGAAAACAACACTAGGACCACTGGCCGAGGCTGACCGTGTGCTAGGCTGTAATAAAGAAAATAAGGCAGATGGAAATAGTTGTATTTGGTGAGTGTGAACATTAAAAACAAACATCAGAGTGTTTGTATTGCTAAATTTGCTGGAATGCCAACAATTTCAGTTTTTAAAACATTGTAAGTAATAATAATAATAAAAAAAAAAAAGGCAAGCAATACCCAGAGATCATTCCACCAGTGCTAGAGGTCACTATCAAATCATATTATAACGTACTTCAAATCCAAAAGACCTTTATTCTTCACATAAGCATCTACAGTATATCTAAGCATTCTTTTCCCTACTGAAATTTGGTACAAGGAGGATGAAGTACAGGCCACACTCCAGTTGCAGTGATAGACTGATTATTTATGAAAGTAAAAGAAATAATAATGAGTAACACAGGCCAATACTTATCAATAACTAGTAGCTCAAATGTTCAAAATTGTTGTCCAAATATTGTTCTGAGAATACTCTTTCTTGAGTAGATGAGCCACATTTCACTTAAAAGTTCAAATGTCAATTATCTAGGGTCTCTTACAGCATTTTCACAAATTGGACTAGACAGCTTGAGTGATTTAGCTCTTAAAGGACTGCAGTATCAGCAGAGAAGAAGCAGAAGAGTCGCATAAGATTCATGGGTTTTATTTAAAACCAAAAAGGATCATTGTGATTATGTGATCTGGCCTAGTACACAAAAAAAGGCTGTAAGATTTCTTGCAATTTGCTTCACTCCAATGGCTAGAGTTTAAAAAAACTTAATTTTTAGAGAAACACAACTCCCTGGATAAAATTTGGAGTCATCAAGGATATTCTGTAACTATTGAGAATCGTTTCAATGATTACTTATCACCCTTGCTAGCACATATTATCAATAGCCCTATATGGTTAGCTTTAATTTCCAGCCTTTGAAAACTCTTATTTTTTTTATTTTATGGACAAGCCAGACTTCTGTTTTCTTCACAAACAGGGATAAAATCATTCCCTAATCTTCATACTACCTGCCAGGTTGAGCATTACTTTTCAAACACAAGGTGCTGTGATTGAATTTTCACACTTGCTTCCTAAGCTGTTGTGATGACAGATTTGTGTCCAACACCCATCTCTAGCTCCGCTGGCACAAGCATCTCGCCTGGAGCACTCCCTGGGAACAATCTCTGCAACCAGAGAATCATTGCTGATCTCCCTAATTGCATGGGCAACCATGGTCACTTCTTTGGGACCTTCTGTTCAAAAATTGAATGTATCAGGCTAGAAAAGTTGTGCTGCAAAAGCAAAGCTGAAGCTCCAACTTGGATGAATTTCTAGAAATTAAAGTATATGTCTATATCTCAGCGACACAAGTAGCACTTTCAGATAAATCTCTTCCTCATTCTTCATATTACATCTGACTCAATTTTTAAGAGGTACCTCAAAATCTTTTCAGGATTTCTGGATTTCTTCCCTGTTTTCTGGGTTTTCTTGTGTTTTTTGGTTTCGTTTATTTTTCCCAGATGAAAAATTATGAAGTCTAATTTTGAGATTCAACTTGTCAAGTGATAAATGACTTCTCTTTTATCTTGCTTTCAGTTTTTAGATGGCTGAATAAATAACTCGGCTGCAAATCAAGCTCTCAGAAAACTTTCTGGGAAAAAATTCTTCACCACTGTCAAAGCCGTTCTTCTGTTCTCTTTAAAAATATCTACTCAGTAATTTATGATTTTTTTAAATGACTACCTCATCAAGAGAAAGACAGTTTGGTATTCTTCTTTTGTTTAGTACCTGACATTTAAGACAAAGATACAGTAGAAACAATACAAGTGTTTAAATTTCTGGTCAGCTGCAGTTTACTCAGATTCCACATCCATACAGGTGCTCAAGTAATGTGATCAAATCCTTCTGGTGATGACTTACTCAGCAATCAAACTGGTGTTTGACACAGTTTCTCTTAAGGCACAGTTCCCGATACTTTAATCACTGCTCTTCTCTGAAACCTCTTTAACTGTTTCAATATCCTTCTTGCAGTGTCAGCATCTGAATTATATATAGGATTCCAATAAATCAGACAATGACACTAGTATTATAACTTTTTTTGCTTCTATTAAATATTCCCATTCATATGTAAAAGGAAGAAATAGGTAGAAGGAATAAATTTTCTTTGCCTGCTATAACATTGCACTGACATTCGTGTTAACCAGGTTATCTGTCACAACTTTTTCAAAATTTGCTTCTGAAGATAGAATGCCCTGTTGTGTCCATACGGCCTATATCCTCTATTCATAACTGTGTGACATTACTTCCTATTTTACAATGGAATGCAGACTATTTGCTCACACATTACCAGATCATGGCTGATTCAGTAGCTTTTAAGCTGAGACAATCAACAAAAATATGACTGGAGGGGTGGGGGGCAGCAGCATGTATGGTGATAACAATTCCAACTCTTCTCATTTCTTAGCAAGACCTCTAGCACTGAGGTATAAGAAATTTACAAAAGAAACACCAAACAACCCCTAACAACCTTTTGTTTTGCACACCTTGTGGTTCTTTGATTAATTCAGTTCTTGGCAATTCTGTGTTAAATGAATATTTACTTTTTCTGTCTTTCCTCCCACTCTTGATTAGTTTACTAGTCCAGCTCCTAGAAGATGAGTTCTTGTTTCTATAGAAATTGAAGATATCTAAACTGATCAGCCTTTTTTCTCTAGAAAAAAGTCCAATGGCTTAATGTTCCATAAAATAAAAAAATTAAAAGAAAACCAAGTTCCTCCTCCTTAGTCTGTAACTTTTCTGATTCTTGGCAGCCAGTTTCACACTTCCTTGAATCTGGGATTAGGATGCTGTCTGAATCTACTCAAGTGTTCCTTTCTAGAGCTAGCTCCCCTTTCAATAGTTTATTTAAATAAAACTGACTTAAAGCTGTCAAAATCCCCTGTCATCAGAGCAGATGATGTCAAAGACTCCCTGGTTCACCATGGATTTTCAGTGTTTGCTGAATGTGCCAAATCAATATCCATTCCTGTCAAATGTACATCACTCATAACTAATTTCACATTGAAATAAATTAAAGATTATATTTCATGGTTGGAATATTGGTGCAGTGACAGATTTGTTTAGAATGATTTCACAACCATAAAATGCTTTTTAATTTTTTTTTAATAATTATTTAATAATGGGATTTGTTTGTATGTCTATCTTATATATTTAAAATAAAACTTCCTTCATTCCCTAAGCATCAGTACTGAAACTCAGCTTACAAAGAACATATTCAGCAATCACACAGTGCACTAGGGATTTCTCCAGAGATTCCTAAGACAGAAAATAATGATGTTATGATTTATAGACTCTTCCTGTCCATCTACACATTCAAATATTACACACTAGGCTAGACAAGTGAGTTGAAAATAAAATAATAATCAGAAGACTCTATGTCAGTTCCCCAAAATGAGCAAGCTCTTTTCAGTATATTAGCTTTTTGTAATGAAAACTATTCTCAGTTTGAAAACTGTAGGTCAAATTCATCTGACCAAATATGAATTTCTACACATCTACCACTAAGCAAGAAAATCTAAGCTGCTTTTATGGCCACAGGAGAAAAAGTGCCAGTTTCAAGCTGTGATTAATGTAGAGTAAATATTTAAAACCTTACAGATTAATACCTTAGAAATACCTTCTTTTCCTCCACTGGCATGGGAGACAACTATATTGTAAACATTTAAAGTGATATGAAGTGAAGCCCCCTACACTCTCCTGGCAGATTTTTTTTAAATTTTGTTTTATTTTTTAATAATTTCAGGAGTTAGTTAGACTTATTTTTGGAAGCAAGAGATCCTGTGCAGGACTTGGTCTTTAAAAATTCACCTTACACAATGAAATCAGAATCTCAGTGACTGCAGATATCTTTCAGAAGGGAAGATAAATGAAACTGCATTGTTTGATTAAGTCGAATATAAATTTCAGGAAGACGGTACCATTTAGTAAAGTGACACTCCTTTAAAAAAATGGTTTTCAGCTAAGACCTCTGAGCATCACATATCTAAATCATCAAAGCACCATGTGAAACTGAACAATTAAAGGAAATCAGTTGGACCTTTATTTTTTTCATAGATAAGGAATGGAATCCAGATTCTTCTGCTCTTGGGACCCTAAATGGAAGACATTCTATAGATGATGTTTAGATATTGTCATCCTTAGTTTGTCTTAAACCCAATGATCGTGAAAATATTTTACAGAAAGAGAAACATCTTCAGCAGGAAGRGCTAAGAAAAACTTACTACAAAATATCTGATAGCTCTTTCAAACGTTTTAGAAGTACCACATGAAAGCTTGGGAAGACATATGAAAAAGTCTTTACCCCATGTCAGGCTTCTGATTTTGGCTGTACTCACATCTTAGATGACCATGTACCTCTAGGGTGTAAGATACGGAAATTGGAAGATGAACATCAATAGTGCATCCTTTGCTTCTGGTAATGGACACCATATTCTATAGAAAGCTAGTACTTAGTTTGATATTTCTTTTTCCATTTTACTAAAAGCAAAATACTGCACACAATCACAGAGTCACAGTATCACTGAGATTGCACAGGACCTCTGGAGATCGCTTAGTCCAATGCCCTGCTCAAGCAGGGACAACTACAGAAGGTCGCCTAGGACATTGTCCAGTTGGATGTTGAATATCTCCAAGGATGGAGACTCTACAACCTCTCTGGACAAACGGTTCCAGTGTTTGGCTATCCTAACAGTGAAAAAGAATTGTCTTACATTTAAGCAGAATTTCTTGTATTTCAGTTTGTGGCCAATGACTCTTGTTCATTCACTGAATATCACTTACTTAGAAAAGCCTGGCTCCATCTTCTTTACTCTCCCCCATCAGGTACTTACATATGTTGCTCAGATGTGCCTGAGCCTTCTCTTCTCCAGGCTGAACAACCCCAGTTCTCTCAGCCTTTTGCTGTATGACAGGTACTCTAAGCCCTTATTTGGCCTTTTGGTAGGCTTATTTCAGTATGTCCGTGTCTCACTGGTACTCAGGAGCCCAGAACCAGACATGTGATACAGATGTGGTCTCGGATGAAACATTTCAGACTAAATGAAATGCTTAGTTAAATCAGGAATTACTATTTATATATCAATTCTCAGTACTGCCACTGATCCAAGAAACAATTATTGACATCGTGCTTTTAAGGAAACACTGTAACCTCTGAAGTCATTAGGGGAAGTTAATATCCTATGACAAATAACTGGGACTCAAAAGTAATGATCAGTCATACCCCAGCACTCCTGCCTTGCATAGTCTTGTTAGAGCCAATAAACTCAACACTCAAGCTTCACCTTTGGCCCTTCCTTTAGATCAAAATGCAAGCAACCCTATGATTTTGAGCTTGACAGCTGATAAAATGCATCCAGTCCTAAGGACTCTTTTCACAATGGTGCAGAAATKGTTCTGCCTCCAAGAAAATCCATTAGCACATCACATGGCAGACTTTCATGGTCCTGGGTAGCACACAATTCCGAGGTGTAAAGATGCCCTTTATTTCAAGAAGGCCAGTGACACTTTTTATATAGTCTGAAAAACTGCTGAATTTGAAGACATATCTGGGTGTTAGCATTAGATGACAAATTAAGGGAAGGAAAGTGTGTGGTTTACCAAACAAAACAGCGTTAATGTTTAGTTGCTAYGCTTTCAACCTACAATTATTGAAAAAAAAATGGAAGTTTATCATTGCAGGTCCAAGCCACAGATCTTATACAAAGGACAATTTTTAAGGCTATCCTTATCTATTAATTTTGTTTTAAACTATGCAGTTTTCTGCACTTCCAATTTAACACACCAGTATTCATTTATCACTGTAGGGCATCACAGACAGCTGCAAAGTGAAGATTCAACTGGATGTTGGCAGACTTGCACAGAAATGTAATGTTGYCCTGGGTTACAGCTGCAGCCTAATTTTGGCTGGTGAGTAAACACACTTCAGTTTGGTTGTTTGTTCTTTGATCATTATTGGTTGATCCTTTAAATAATAATGATATGAATCCTTTCTCTGTCATATGTGTTCTTCTACATTTGTATTTTACCTTTCATCCTACATTAGTTATTTTTGTCTAGCTATAAAACTATCATGTATACTTTGCCTTTTGCATTTATTGAGGGCCATCTTCCAATTTTTTTTTCCCCAGAAAGACAGTTGCCAGGTCTCACAGTGTCTATCATGTTGCCCTGATCTTTTGTGCAAGGCACAAGCCAGATAATTTCAAAAGTCTTTCTGCTTTGCTACACTAGTAGTTTATGAACTGTGCTTCTAGTCGTTTACTTGTGTGTGAGATCTACAGATTGCGAGAAGCAACAGGACTAGAAAAGAGATCCAGTGCAGAACAAGCACAGCAACAAAAACCCTAAAAAGATTAATGATTTTGCAACTTCAAGTTTTGTATCTTATTGACCCAAGACAAAAATCATTTTCATATCGTAAATGATGCAGGGACAATGACTGTTCGTGTCTATGGAAAATAGTAAATATAGTGATTCTGTTTAATACAGCTGAATTTTGTCATCTTGTTCATGATGAGAACTTCTTTATGTGAACAGACATTCTGATACGCATCATGTACTACACAATTTACAAAACTGGTTCAAAAATTTGGCTAAAGCTTGAGTAGACTCAGTTCATCAACTAATACAGTAGTTCTGTAGCTGTTAAGAGGCCAAATTTCTAATTTGTACTTATTGTCTTCATAAAGTAAGTTGAAATAGTTCCATTTAGTTTAAGGAAAAAATTTATAAAAAGGTTACATCTTACAATTATAACAGATCCAATCAAAATAAGAGTTTGGGACTTCACAAATATTGCCATTGTGGAATTTAATTTTATTTAAAATACAGCTGTTTAAAGGATAGTACAATAGCCTTATTTGTGAAAAAAAATTAGAGTTTGTTTAGGTAAACAAAAAAGCCCCAGTTTTGCTATGCATCTCCACACTCGTCCTGTCTGGAGATCATCTGATAAATTTTTAAATTATTTCATTGGCAGCTATCCTTTTCTTCACTATTGATGCATACTTTGTTAGTTGAAACACATCATTTTATTGCCTCTGTTAAAAAAATGATATAATCATTGCAAAAAAATAATATTTTCCTTCATCTTATTTTCCACTCCAGATAAAAAGAGTGTTCTGAAGAAATGAAACTGATGTGTGTCATTTTTTAAACAACAGAATGCATATACCTACATTCCTGAGTACTGGAGAGTTTGAAGAAAAACTAGCATGTATACTTATCCACATGCATTTCTCTGAGTTCTTGCAGTGATGTTCTGTTCAGCAATAAAATGTATGGTACTCTCTGTTGTAAGCTGCAGCATAAACATTTTCCAGAGTAATTTCAATGTATTCATGGAAGTATATGACATTTGTTTGATGTCTTAGAGCAAATTATAGGCTGTGAGACACCAGAACAGTGACAAACATATGGTCCATCCTACCTAGTATAATATTTTAGACAAATGGCCATTCTAGACTTCTCTGATTTTTATCGGCATCTGCAGAGAGGTGTCTGGAGTTTTACGTTTCCCATCTAAATTAAATTTCTGCCTCCCTTCCCTTCCTTTCCCTTCCCTTCTCTTTCATCTTTTTCCTTCTCTTTCATCTTTTTCCTTTCCTTTCCTTTCCTTTCCTTTCCTTTCCTTTCCTTTCCTTTCCTTTCCTTTCCTTTCCTTTTCTTTCCTTTCCTTCCCTTTCCTTCCCTTTCCTTCCATAAAATGATACAGAACAGAAAATAATCAGCAGCAATGGCTTGGCAAGAAATAAAGACTGAGCATCTGCCAGTCTGTGAGTAAACTGGTTTGAGGTTCACATAAATAAAGGGAATAAGGCCTCCCAAATAAACTTTTAAAATATATCAAATCTTATCCTGTTCAAAGGTAATCTGCCAGACTGAGGAACAAGGGAAAGAAGTTTTAGTAAAGGAAGAAGGAGAGTTTTGGGAAAAGGATAGGAAAAAAGCTGAAACAAATTTAAAAAGATTCAAAATCCTCTAAGCCAATAACTTTAACAGTAAACCGTTCATCAAAATGTTTTGGAAATCTATGTACAGCAACTGGCTGTCCAAAAGTATAACTGACTTTCTAATTCTTCCATCTTTATTTACCCAGGAAAAGAAACCCAGAACAAACAAACAAAGAACCCCGAGAGTTTTGCATGGATATGTATTACCAAAGAAAATATTTGCCCACTGCAATATCAAATTAAGTACACACTTTTATTAATAAGTGTATATCAATTAATAAAACACTTGATATAATGGTGGAAAATGCTATGTCTTCATTTTACTTTCCTTCTTTTATGTCATGCTGGGCTGGTTTTCAGCTGATTTCTCACTGCAGCTTGGTTTTGTATCATCTGAGGAATAGATTTTGGCTATAATCCATTGGTTGGCTTCTCCCTTGACAATATATGAGATTAAAAGGTCAAGGCAAACCTGTGGTATGTATGACTGATCCATGTTTCTGACCCTCTGTCCTTAGATTTATAGTAATAAATTAAATGTGGCTAGGTCTGCGTTCCAATGTTAAGGACAACTGGCATAAAATGCCATGGACTTATCCATATATTAATCTCTCTAACCTCTTAGACACAATGTCCTCACTGAAACTGTTTATTGTCCCATGCCAATTCCTGCACTTTGCCTGTGACCACTCTAAAAGTTTATCAATAGAGGTAATTTGACAACATAGACAACTAGATTCAGATGCCTGGGAATGTCCTGACCTTGTTTATTTTAGTAGGAGTAGCCTACTATGTAACTTACATATGTATTTTTACTATGTAAGAATAATTTAGAGAAATATTAAGCTTCACCAATTCATACATGAAATAGAGTAAGCCTAAAAATCAGGGAAGATTATTTTTTAATTCAGTGATCTTCAAATTAGGATACTTAGTCCTTCCTCAAATAGGCTCCCATTTTAACAACTGCCTCCTAAATATAACCCAAAATGTTGCCGTGGTCTAGTACTGTTGGGATGTCACCACTTCAGCCGTGGTGGATCTGGTTCCCCTATAGAAAACCTTTGAAAGCAGAGCTCACTTTCTGGTGTCTTCTTTCAGTTCAACATACTTAACTTCTCTATCCAACAAGCCTTATAATTTGTTTGTTCACCATCCTCACAGAAATGTGTAATATTCACATGGTGAGGATAGGTCCCGCAGCAGCGCCCCCCCCCCCCCTTTTTTTTTTTCTGATAAGATTGAAAAATAGGAGAGGAAAGAGCTATTTGTATTTTCAGTGAATCACACTGGATGCATATCTGATCTGTCTCTCTAATTCAACACTGTGAAACACAGCCTTTTCCTCTGCTACGTGTTCCATTTACCACCACAGAAGCCAACTATCTAATTACACCAAATACACACCCCTTTTGGAGAAGTTTTATTAGCAGAATTTAAGCAAACAAAAGCAATTTATACTCCATTGAGATGTGCCTATGTACTTAACCCTAATGGGAGGGGAAATATTATTTTAAAATTTGTCCTCAGAACCATTCTATGTAAAATCCAAGTTATGAAGTTGTTCATCCCTATGGACACCATATGAACAAATTCCCCACATGGCATTTTACAACTAATTTTCATCTCCTTGAACTAAACACAAACAATCTGACAACCGGTTTATGCAAATATGTTCTGAACTTCTTTGAAGTAGCTATTTTTAAAGGCAGATATCATCTCTGCTTGGGGCTGAGCACTGGAATGATTTATACCTGTTTCAATAATAAAAAAAATGCTAGAAGTTATTTTCTACATGGCTTGCTCCATTAGATACATTTATTCTGACAGGAAGTGCTGAAATGCTAGCAATAAAGTGATGGAATCAGACATTTGAGTTTAGGATCAAAATTCAGCAGAAAATTCCTAGTGAGATAAGGCTTGTATCTTTGAACTAAACTAGGAGACATGTATTATTTAAACAGCCATAYGTTCAAACACAGCTTGAACAGTCAAATCCTGTTCTCTGAAGGGTCACATGGAGAAGGAGATAGCATGGAAAAAGTAGCTGAAACCATATGAACAAAACCCATAACCTTGGTTTATGGGAGAAATATAACTGAAAATAGAAAATGTTAAAACAAAGTTTTAACAGGGAGGCATTAGAAAGTTTTTAGCATGAAAGTAGTTTACAAGGCATCTGGAAAACCACCCAGGTTTAAATACTGTTAGTTTATTTGTACAACAGTTGGAAAAAACTGACAAGGTTCTGAACATGCAAGGCCCTTTTCTGATTTCATATCTTGTCTTGATCTATGTACTTGATCTAATACTATCAGCCCAATGGGACGGCAGAAACCTCCTGTAGTTCAACAAACGGAAGTGCAAAGTCCTACACCTGGGGAAGAATAACCCCATGCTTCCAAACTTACTTTGGAAAATGTTTCTGTACAGAACTTTGACAAGYTATTTAACTAAAGCAATTTCCATCTTTCTGAATTATCATTCCTCTGAAATATTCCACCTGCCTACTGTTTCCTTCTTCAGTCTGCTCAGAGAAGTAGGATAGTTGTTTTGTCTCATTTTTCCCTTACTTATTTTGGCTGCACTGCCAGCTATTTCTGCACGCAATGGTGCCTGCTGAGCAATTCAAATATTCAGCACACTGTCTTTAAAATGACAAAAGGTGAAGAATCTCACTTGAAAGGCGTTTTTTTGCCTCATGCTAGTCTAAAACACACATATATGGACCTCAAAATGAAGATATTAGGTTTCCTCAGGCAAATAAAATGGTAAGTTTTCCAAACAGAAAGAGCATGTATATTTATGTAAATCTACCTGATTTACTTCAGACAGGAAAGAAATAGCAAATCTTAATTATCTGTGAGAAAGGCAGAGAAAATATTGGAGTTAATTTTAGCATTGTAGAATGTCTACAATTCCAAATTATTTTTTTCAGAGCTAAACAAACAAACAAACAAACAAACTAAAACCAGAGAGCATACCTTAAAAGTACAAAACCAGAGAGTCATAAAAATGTAATAGCCATGGACTAAAATTCAAAAGTATCAAAGAAAACTTTGATACTCTTTTGTATCTTCTGACTTTCTGTAATTTTTTGTATTTCTGTGGGATCTTCTTTGTCCTGAACTGTAATACCATGACATAGTCAGTCCTAGAAGAAGGACTAGCCAAACTCATATGCAGCTAATTTATCATAATTATCACTCTGGCTGTACTAGTTCTGAAACTTGCTCCTTTGGAGCCACCTCAGCATGTCTGTATGGTTCTCCCATTCAGCTATTCAGCTGTACTGTAAGAATTTTTGTTTGACTTACTGTGCACCACCTGGAAAATTATCTCAAACCATAAATCTAATGACAGCTGCCATCCTTCCCTCTTGCTGAGAGGTGGTGAAGTCAGTTGCAGGGATGGATTGAAGATGGAGCAAGAAGACCAGATTGAAGAATGTGAAGAGTTCCACTGTACTGGATGTCTCCTTGCTTGCATTTGACATACATCTTGTCTATCCCTGTGCAGTCACAACATATGTTTGAGTTAGCTGTAGTCATGATGATACCATATTCCCTAATTCTGAACATAGTCTCTGCATAGGGTGGGACCAGCAAGCTTGAATGAAGACCAATGTCTTTTTCCACAGGTATACTTCTATTTATCAACTAGTTATGGGGCAAGAACTGATGGTATTCTGTGGTTATATTACACAGACCAGAAAAGTGACCATAATGGTCCTTTCTGCCTTTTACATCCAGGAGAATAATCTGTGGTGTAAGTTCAAGTTCTCATTTTAGTTTATTTTAAAGTAAATATAATTCTTAATGTTTCATATTACATATAGCAAATTCCAAGAAGCTGGTGAAACTGTAAGATACTTAGGTTAGCAAATTCATAACCTTCTCATATATGCCATAAATTTGAAATGACTGAATTTTTAATACTTGTGAGAGTCAGTTAAACATATTTTACATTCAGAAACAAAAACAGATCTCTATACTAATACACAGTGACTATTATATTCAAATCTATTTTATCCACACACACATGCACAGAAACACACAGAGTTACATTAAAGAGTGTCAGGATGAATATTCATTCTCCATCCCCACCCTACAAGTCTGTATTTTTATCAGGTCTTAGAAATGACAGGATGCAATACTGGAATTGGGTTATTTCTTTTTCTTAGTCTATATTTCAGATTCATAGCCACTCTTAAAAAGATTTGTCAGTAGCAGAATAAGAAATAGATCTAAAGAATCTTTGTTTCCTTTTTTTCATTTCTAATCATTTAGACATCATTTATACTCCTACTAGGAGTCCTAGAGTCTACCTCAGCATTATCTAGTATTATTAATGATGATATTGGTCACTATAACATGGTTTGGTCAATTCTTTTTTTTTTTTTTTCTTCCCTATAGGCAATCATGATTCGTAACAACCAGGGATATATGCCTGGACTATAAAGAGACCAGAAAACAAATTGCACAAGATGGAGATGTCACAGTGCAGATGTAAAACTTCCCTCTATGTTGCACAATGTCTGATATATGGCATACACTGTAACAGTGTGAGAATTACTTACAGTATGTCTGAACTGTGAATAGGTCGCACCTCTTCAATGTGAAAGTTTCCTAGAAAAAGAAAAAGGTTTATCTGTCACAGTTATGGATGAGCAATTCAAAGAAACAAGTAAGAAATATATCAGATGTTTTCACATGTTTTTAATTAAGTGAACAAGCATGTCATAAAGCAGGCAGAGTTATTGTTCTACACATTCCCTTCCAGACTTCTGAACTCTCTCAYACCCTCCTGGTGAGGCGAAGGGGTGCATGACTATCATTTAGATTCATATGATGATGTCATATGTCATCTTGTCACTGAGGAGGCAATGCTATGACACAGTAAATGGCCAACCTCCTTACCAGCTAATTGCATGTTAGGGCTAATAGTCCTCTTTGGCGTGTGGTGTCATGGAGCGCAACATATGCCAAGGCATATACTGAAGACCCACAAAATAACGAACTAGCTTTGGAGCAGAATGACACTTGTCTTCTCTAACCAACAGATTTAATGAAGTTAGTAAGAAACCAGAGACATCAAAAAATATGCTATGCTTTACAGCCCATTCTCAGTACAAGAGCACAAAAAAAGTCATTTCTTAGACACAGTATTTCTCAGCCAACATAAATAATTTTAAAATGCCTGGTCAGGCTTAAAATGATAGGAAGTTGGCCTGTCAGTAAGCATTGTATATTGGTGGGTGCGTCTTCTTAATTATTTTTTTTGTAGGGTGAACAGTTACAGTAAGCATTGTTAGTCATATATGCCCTCTTCACATTTCTTTAAAAAAAGCGTTGAACTATCTCTTTAAAAACTGTATTCCAGCAGAGGTCCCAAACACCTATCTTCTAGGAGAAAAAAAAAAAGAAAAGAAAAATTAAAATGGAGGCTCTGGCATGAGCATAACTGCATCCCGAGAAGCTTAATATGGGAGCTGGCAAAACTACTTTTTCCTCTGGAGGAACATGAGACTTGTATACCTYCTTACAAAATCTACCAATCTGCAAATCTACCAATCTACCAGCACCTCATTCTAGGCACATATTTACAACTGTGAGCCATGCTGGGATGCTGTCACAAAGCTTATTCCTCTCCTTTTTTTTTTTTTTTCCTGTGGAGTTGATGATTTTTGAACACAAAAACATGTTTCTCATAGCAGTCATAGAAATAATAGTTTCATCATAGTGAAATGTTCTGCTCTTTTTACCATTAGTGAGTCTCCAAACTGTAGGCCAGTCATGTATTGATGGACCATTTATTCCACTCCTATATATCAGCTGAAGAAACAAACAGAAAAAAAGTCCCAGGCAATTGCAAAAGCAGCTTCAGTCCTAAATTCTTTTAAGTCTACAGTGCATTTATTCATTGTACATCACAAACTGTTTAAGTGATTTAATGGCTACTAAGCTTTCTGAAAGGATCTTTCTTGATGCAATATTGGCAGCACCTGCAAAAGGAAGCAGCTGTCTCAGAACTTCACATCTTTAAACCTAGTATACATTTTAAAAATGAAATAAGGGAATGAACATACACTTCAGGCTGGATACTACCAGCTTTTGATGATTTTGACAGAAAAAAACAATGGATGAGATGTTCTCATGAAACTTGCTTTCCAGCTGCCTGCAAAATTTTCTTCTGCAAATGAAGAATAACACATGCTTTTTTAGATATGAAATATAGTTTTATACCCATGTTACTCATTAATAGCAGTCAATAAAACAAATCTTTAACCAGTCAGCCTGGTAACATATAAAACTATTTAATCTCTTCAGTGATTTATTCTGGCCATTATTACATTTTGATTGGATGCCACTTAGAAAATCTCTTTCTATAAAAATAAAAAGAGAAAGTGAGACATCACACAGAAGTGAGGTAAAACAAAAAAACATATTAGCAACTGTGTTTTGAAAGAGTCTTTACAGAAATAAATAGCCTCTCAAGGCCTCTTTGTGTCAGTTGTGGTAATTTGTCAGCAGCACAGGAAGCATTTATTAGTTCACAGTTCTCTTTTAAGATATAATTAATGATTTGATAATAGTTTTGTTAGTTGTTTTCAATAGGGCACCAAGAAAAACAAAGTACAGTGTAGCAATGACTTTAAGCTCTGAAGAGGTATAAAACTATCATTCTTAGAAAAAATATTTCCCTTTTCCACATTTTTCATAAAATCATTTGTCTTGGTCAACAATGACAGTTGAAGCAAGCAAAATTTTAAACTGAACATTCATGAGTGAAAATCCTAAAAACAGGCAGAAAAACAGTCTTTCTTTGATAAACTTTAATTAGGAAGATTGGAACACTATCCTCTCAAGACGTAACCAATTTGAAGTGTCTAAACCTTGAAATAGCAATGTCTGATTTTCCTACCAAAATTGGTAAGATTCAAAAGTCATTCTCTGCTCAAAACTAAAATCTGAAGAGTTCTTATTACTCTGGATTTGTACTCAGAAGGACACTAGGAGAGTCACCCAGGATATATTTGAAATCGTATGTGCTATTTGGCTATTACTGGATGAGCAGAGAGGGGTAAAATTTGAATTAGTTTAGTCTCCAGAGAGTAGACAAAGACATAAATTACCTGTGCTGTATTTAAAAGCAAGCTTCACAAGTGGTGACCCTCTAGATGTTGAACAAAATGGCTCTGGAGCAAGGCAATTGAAAATGAGAAGCAGAATGTGATGGAATTATCAGTGTTGCAAGTTCTAGAAGTCTGTTTAATAGGAAATAAGCGCAATGTTTTATCATTTTCTTATTATCAATTTCATGACCTTTCAGAGAACTAATAAAAGACAGAGAGGTAAACAGTTATTTAAAATATTTGTAAAGAAATGAACAAAAAATAAAATAATTCACTGTAAAACTGGATTTTTGTGTCTTCTTTTAGAAGAAGAGATTTTTTATTCTAAATACTGAGCTTAAAGCACAATAACTGACTTGTCCTGAAATTTTTAAAGGAATAAATCTCTCAAATAGTTTTCCCTAGAAAGAGAATTTATAAGGGTGAAAACTGTGGATTGCTCAATGGGACACATTATTGGATGCTAACTTTATGTGAACTAATGAACTGTTTTATCTCAATATTATTAAATGAATAAYTCCTCAGTACTATAATTACCAATAATGACAAAAGCACATAATTTAACTGCTCATTTAAAATAAAAATCCTATTAATATGAGAAAATTATTTAATGGATGAAATGGCCTTAATCAACTTTAGCTTTAAAAAGTCTGTATATCATTTATTAATATGGTTCAACTCAGTAAGTTGATAAGGTTCTTCATATCTATAATAGTTTACTTGGGCAGAATATTTTAAAGGTTTTATTATGCTTTAAGGAAATTGATTCTCTTTTAATTTTTTACACAATTCTATTTTTCTTCACTGTGCTGGGTGGAATGTTAAGATTACTGAAAGAAGGGGGGTTACAGACTTTGTAAGTGCTTTTCTGCCAAGCTATCTCTCTGGTGTATATTTCTTGCTATTTCAGTGTAGAAAAGTATGTTGGTCTGTTTACTTGTGTATATATCAGCTCTCCTGGACAAACAAACCATCAAAAACAAAACCTTATATACAAAATTAGGTGAAATCAGGTAACTGTGAAAAGGCAAACTGGATTAACCTCTGTCTTTGCAAACATAAAACCATTCTGCTGCTCCATGAAAGTACTAAAGATTGAACTCTGACATTCTTAGAGATTGCTGTCTAATCATTATTTAACTTGAGGGCAGGTTTAATCTCTATGACCTTCTTCTGTGGAAAAGATTTTTATTCACATATATACTTCAAATGATTGACATATTGTAGGGAGGATACAAAACTGCCTTCTTCCTACGTACTCTCCCCTGTGCATTTTCACAAGAGTAAGACTTTTGGTCCTCCCCATTGTACAGCTTGCTGGTTTAGGGAAATACAGAGGAGCTTCAGCCCTGCATTGAGCTGCACTCTGCTCCATGGAAAGGGCAAGCTACAGTTGTGTTTTTTAATGTGCATAAAGAACTCTACACTGGTGAGAGATATTAGAATACAGATTATTTCTATTTGTCAAGATCACTGTTCACTGAACAAAAAGCTGAGACAAAACTTTATGGATTTTAATTTATAGAGAAAGTTCTTTCATAGTTCAATACTTTCCTTCCTACTTCTATATTCAGAACCGTATAATGATCTTATGGAAAAGAATAATGTCCCTCACTGATAACAGTTAACCCACTGGCAAAAGAACAACAAATACAAGTTCATTGTTAACTTCATTTTTAAGTATCTCATCTATTAAAAAATAGGTATGAAACAAATTATTCCAGATATCTATTTACTGTATAAAGAAGAGATCTGGATGGTGAGCCGAAGTAATGAATGCAGCAGAAGTAATGAAGGCTGTTCCCTGAGGTTTAAATCATTACGAAGTGAGGGATATGTCATTTGGAAATGGAATAGTGTGTGTTCATTGTGAAACTTTACTATAGTATAGGGAGCCTATATTTAGTCAAGCCAGTTAAAATGTAAGGAAGAAATTTTCATTCTCATTGTGACAGATATCATAATGCTGTTCCAAGGGGAAARAGAAAAAAAAAAAAAGCTTTGAAACCTAGCAAAAGAATATTTGTCTTGACAAATAGATAATGTCATTATGATTCAAGAGTTTAGGAATAATGGCATAAATGGGAGAATACAGAGCAGCGCACAGGCAACACTGGGTGGGAAAGAATAGGAACCCCTCCACACACGACTGGATTTCTATATCTAGCTTTGCTACTGGGTAGCTCGGTACCTGCCCAGGCAGCTCTTGGCAAGTCATTTCACCTCCCTCTTTGTCACTTTCTTGTCTGTAAAGTAGGGAAGTTGAGCTAATGAGATCCTGGAATAGAGCAGTGGCTTTGTGCCTGAACAGGAAAGCTAAGTTCTTAAAAACATTAAACAAATAATAAAAAAAAAATACTTAGATATGACTTGTGTATGAGGAGAGACTGAGTTAAGGAAGGTATGGGATTGAGCTGGAGATCCTTTCTAAACTGGAAACATTCCTGGAACTGGAATAAAGATGGCCACATTGACTAAAAATAATGAAATATATCTTGTATTTTGGGAAGCAGTTAACATGAGTTCTGCCACTAATACAAGTGAGTCTTGGAAAAAGCTCTAGGAGCCGAGGTCCTAATTTTCAAATATGCTTTAATCCAAATTCCTTTGAACGTTTGAAATAATGAATTAAAAAGTGCCTTTCAAAAGCAAACAAGTGAAATGGGAAAGTGTGTCCTGGTTTCGGCTGGGATAGAGTTAATTTTCTTCCCAGTGCTGTGTTTTGGATTTAGGATGAAAAGAATGTTGATAACACACTGATGTTTTTAGTTGTTGCTAAGTAGTCTGCTAGTCAAGGACTTTTCAGCTTCCCRTGCTCTGCCAGGTGCACAARAAKCTGGGAGGGAGCATAGCTGGGACAGCTAGCCCAACTGGCCAATGGGGTATTCCATACCATATGACGTCATGCTCAATATATAAATAGGAGGCGTGGTCCAGGAAGTAGCGATCGCTGCTTGGGTATCGCTCAGCGGGTGGTGAGCAATTGCATTGTGCGTCACTCATTTTGTATATTCTATCATTAKTATTATTATTATTATCATTATTTTCCCTCCCTTTTCTGTTTTATCAAACTGTCTTTATCTCAATCCATGAATTTTACTTTTTTTTTTTCCGATTCTCTCCCCCGTCCCACAGAGGGGAAGGGGGAGTGAGCGAGTGGCTGTGTGGTGTTTGACTGCCTGCCGGGTTAAACCACAACAAAGTGTTAATACAGGTATTGTTTTATTCCTATTTTTCTTTTTAATGAAGTCAGTAGTGTCAGGAGCTCTTCTTATTAATGAAGTCCAGAGGTTTGGACTACCTGCTGCTATCAAAGAGTTCATCAGCAAAGGCAGGTAACGATTTCCTTTATCACAAAAGTAACCCAAAAAAAAAAAAAAGCTTAACTTTTTTTTGGAGTAGATTTTTCCAGTATTTTCAACAATTGTCAACATTTTCCAAAGTTTCCATTACCAATTTATTTTTTTTTGTTCTCTGTAATCACCATTATGCAACTTCCAATAGTTTGGTCTATATAATTAATGAAAAGCAACATGATGAAATACATACTGTTATTCTCAAGTCACTTGCTAAGTAGAACACCATGAATCAGTCAACCTGGCTACAGAATACACAAGTCTCTAATGCACTGAATCAAACCCAAAATTTCATAGTTATTTTACACTTTTAATTTACTGAAGTAATTTACATGTATAAGTGGGATCAAAATTAAGGTCTTTCTCTTTCAAAATGCCCAGAAAATGTCACCTGCATAAGTAGAGACACTCAATGGAGAAAATCAGAATTTCCACCCTCTTTTGAAAGTGACCATAGCTTTCCTCATTAAATTATATTAGTTCTTTTGCATCAGATGTACATGATAATATTAGGACGTTGTATGCAGAGGAAAAATGCATGTCCAAAAGATAGAAAAGTTACTTTAAACACAAATCAAATATCGAATAAAAATACAAAATTTTTAACTGAATAATGAATTGCTGTTAAGGACTCGGCTTTACAGACACTTACTTGAAATTCTAAAATAGTTCAGTGTAATAACCTACTACATCGTCGATGTGGATGGGATATTTAAACTGAGAGTAAGTGCATTATCTGCAAGTAAGTTTTTGCTATAAGATACTTTTCAGGCTGAATACATACTTCTCAGAATTGGTAATTTTCTTGTTTTTTAAGCAAGCCTATTAGTGTCAATTACATATGTTAGGCAACTTATGTCTTACATATGTCTTCTCAACAGCCAATAAGGTATGGGTTGGGTTTTTTTCATTACTTTGACTGATTCTGACTGGATCATTTAATGATTGGAAAGGGGTTTTTAATAACTTGATTTAGAACTTAAAGATTCTTAAATGTTGGAAAGAAAGCTTTAGCACCCTTTTTTGAGACGAAAAAGGCTTACCATTGATTGTGCTGCATATTTTCAGTCTGCCCAGCTACACAACAATGAAGTTCTTGATGCACTGAATCACGAACAGTGAACTATAAGAGTAGAAAGTGTCYTTTCAATGATTGCTTTTAAAATGTATGTAAGATTAGCAACACAGATGTGTTACAAGAAAATGTATGGTGTAACTAAATAACACAAAAATGAATATCAAGTGAAAACAGCTTCTGAAAAACTCAGGAATACTGGGTTGTTAATCTGGAATCCACAGATTTCATATGGATGTCTAATATGTGCAGATATTACATGAAAAAGAGAACACAACAAAAATGCTTTATAGATTATTAAAAACGGTTATGCTTAATTTGCAAATATTTTTATTTAAACAAATAAAAACTTTGCAAAACTTGCAAAACTTTGTATTTATCTAAATACATTTTGAAATGAAAAAATAATCTTAATTTGAAAAGTTTTATTTCAAAAGTATTAAACGTTTCTGTGTAAAGTAATTTAAAATAAAAATTTTCCAGAAGACAGTGTTCAAATACAGCCATCTTTTTAATGTAACTATGGCAACATACAGTAGCAACCATTTAAATCAACATTTACTAAATGTTGTTACACAACCATCAGAGGTACTTTCTATTCTAAGCCCCTGAGGACATTGAGGCAATACAAAGTTGCGGGTAAATGACTTTTTCATAGCTATAGCTGTATACTCCCAGAGCCTAGAGTACTTCTAGATTATCTATATGTATTAACCTTAGTAATGTAATGACTCAAGGAAATTTATAAGTCTCTGACCTCTGCAAGCTTGATCTCACTTTTTGTATATGTTTGTAATATGTGAGGTCTCAGCATGGCTGTTGGTGGTGCTGAGAAGAGAAGCTTTGTTAGTTAATCTATAGGTTTTCCATCTTGACAACATTTTCATTGCTTTCAGCTCCTGAAGGGCCATGTCATGAGATTATTGAGGACCTGTTGCAGAAAATTGCCTTAAAGCTCTTTAATAAAAGCTGGGGAACTCGAATTTGCTGTTATTATGGTATATAGAGAAAGTGTTAACTGACAGTACAAAGTGAAACTGTCATGGTTCTTACAATTAGAGCTCTAGTTCTTGAATGGAAGTTTAGGATTACAACTTTGGTATTAAAGTTAGCGTATCACTCATTTGCAGGAGTTGGTAATATTTTTGTTAAAATGCCCAAAAGCCTCTTTTGATAGAAATGAAGGTTATTCAGCTAAAAAAAAAAAAAAAAAAAAAGGATTATTGTGCTTACCAGCTCTTTGCTTTAAGGATCAGGGAAGAAAAAATGGAACTGAAACAATTATATTTTGCAATAACCAAAAATTTCTTGGTGCACTATCTTCATGATGTAGACTAAGCCTAAGGCAAACAATAGGCAATCTTATTTTTCAGCACCAAATTTACTTTCAGTGATACTAGAACATGTCAGGTATTAAGATATTCCCTAGAGTTGTAACTTGTGTTACATTTTAGCTTTCCAACATTATAATTCAAGACAGGCAGAATCAATAAAGTGGCTATGCAGTAACTCAAATGTCTAATCCATGAAGAATCAGAAGAACCTAGCTTAGAAATATATTTGACATTTAAAAATCTAAACCTGTGACTATGCTTACTCATCCCTGTGTGAAATGCTCCCGTCAAACTAATTTGGGTAAGATTTCTTTTTTGTTTAGCTTTATTTCCCATTTATATGGCAAGGATAATTTTAAGGAGAAAAATATTGATATGAACTAAGCTTAATTTTTTTAAAAAATGTTACTTCAAAATATTTGCTCAAATTCTTGAATCCTGAAGACTCTTGTACTGTATAAGAACAATTCTGTCTATTCCCCAGTCCTGCCCCAGCAGGAAAAAGTTCTTCCCACACCGAGTATGCATGCAAAAGCATCAGCGACATTAAAGTGGACTCCATCAGTGATTCCTGAATTCATGAAAGCAAGAGCAAAAAAACAGTGTGTCTACAGATAGCATTATTTCATCTTAAATGTTTAAACACATTTTAAAAAATCCAAGAAAGCCAACAGAATCCATTGCACATTTATAYTATCTTTTGTTGCCTCTGTATTCATTTCATTCATTTATGTAATTTTAATATTGTAAATTTTTTTGAATGCCACAATATTTACATTTATCTGAAAAGAACACAGTACTCAATGAGACCTGAGACATTGAGACCTGAGACCTTATTGCAGAATAATTTTGCCTACCGAATAGTTGCTGTCCAACTTTCATGAATGCCTTATTGTAATATTGCAATATTACAGTCAGTCAGAGCTTAAACCGAGTTTTTTGTGTTTTTTTTTTAAAGGTTGGACCAGATGATATTTTGAGGTCCCTTCCAACCTGTGTTGTTCTATAATTCTGTTTCTACGCTTTTTTACAAAGTTGTAAGCTTCATTATAGCATAAAACAAGCAATAAAACTAGTGTACAGACATAACCCAAATACTATTCATCACAAAACAAAAATAATAAAGGATGGAGGGAGGGGAAAGGCTGTATTTGAGGAACACTTAAATGATGAAGCATGTGAGCTGGCAGAAAGTCTGAGGGTTATGGAAAAGATGCACTCAACTGAAAAGGCGACTGAGACAACCATCTTGGATAAAAGCCTCTCCAACCTAGAAGAAGCAATAACATCAGCTGCAAAGACAGCTGTTTGCCCGCCTTCCCAACCGGAAAAAAAAACTTTCTTATAAGTGGTCTAATAAATTATTAGCGTGCCTGTTAAAGGCTCGAGGCTGGAAGTGCAAACTCAGCAACAAGTTACTTCTACAGTCTAGCTTTTACTTGGTTTTACCTGAATCAAAATCAAAATTTATTCACAGCTTTCAGCTATTTTTCATGGAAATGGGAAGAAAGAAACAAGGACAAGGCAGTCCTTTTTCAGCGGGCTTTAGAGGTTTCCTCTATTTGACAGATTCCACTACTTCCAAAGTTATTCTTTGGCTTATATATAAGGAGCATTTCCCACAATAGTGCAAAATGTCAAAACCAAAAAGTGAGTGAAAAAGAATAAACTTGTCTTCTGTACCACTCCAGTTTTAAAAGAATCACCTCTCTTTCATTATATCTCTAGACTACTTTAGAGAAGTAACTGGAATCCCTTAAAAACTGTGCCTGTACATTCAATCTAACACAATTAATTCCTGACTCCAGTCTGAGGCATTCCAATGTTAAATAATAACAGTATGAGGTGTAACTAAGTCCAGCTAGAAATCTTTGGCTATTGCGAGCAATTAAATTTCACCTTCTTTGCTGACAGACTGCATGTGGTCACAGCAGCTGTCAGAAAAAAAGTCATTTTATTTTGCCTTATCACAGACTCTTCCCAAAGAAAATATTCTCAAAATTAATATAATTAATATAACACTGTCAAAGAGGCTTAGTCATAAAAATGGACTAAGCAGTTTGCTGAAGTTCTATCAAGTTATAAAATATACAACTGGTAATAGAAAACTAATTGTTATAAATAATTTGTTAATGCACATAGTAGTTCTCCAGGTATTGCACATGAATACATGGTATTTCATATACTACTGTCTTTACCTTTGGGTTACTGCTACAGATGTTTTTATGTGCAAAATATATCTATAAAATTAGCTGGGAACAAAGAGGATGATTCATGCTAAATTATCCACTCCAAATTGCTATCATCTAAGAGGACTGAGAAAGAGTAAGAATTCCTTCAGAGATAAAGCCAACATAAGTCTAGTTCAAAAAAACCCATCACAAAACATCTTCTTACTCAGCTCCCAAAATGCATCTTCCCTGTTAGTTATCCACATTAATCTATGCATATACAAGAAATTGTCATTAAGAGGTCCCTTACAAATGGAATGAGTCATGGAAAGGGATCTATAAAGGCATTTTCTGTAGAGGAAACTGACTTAACAGCAGCAGGGTAACTATGATGAAAATTGATGAAACTTTCCTAGTTGGAAAGACATCAGTTGAGTAGGGACTCAAGCTGCTTCAGAAATACAAATAAATAATAAAGATGACCCAGAGGTAATTTTTGATCCAGTGTGTCATTATTTGGATAAGGAATTGAAAAATTCCTTTGAGAGGAGCTCAGATAGAAGCTAAAAATGTATTTTGATTTAAAAGCAACCAAAGTCACTGTTGACTGAAACTAGACAAAAAGGATGTTAAATGAGTTAAACAGAAATAATTACTAAGCAGAATAGTTGGAGATTATTATAAAATAATAACTTGCAGAATCTTTATGTTGGGTTTTCAAACAGGGAGGTTATCACAAGAGTGAAACCATAGCTTACTACAGAGAATCTTAAACTATGATTTCTGACTAAAACAAATTTGAAAGCCCACCACAGAGATGTCGCAGGGTATTGAGTTGTTAGTCAAGTTCATCAGGATAAAAAGGAAAAGAACAGAGAGTAAAGTTTCCAGAAATACTCGTAATGGCTTGTTTCTCTTCCCAAAGGCAAAAATATGTCTGAAAGTTTCTGTGTGAACAGTAGAATCATAGGGTCATAGAATCATAGAATTGTTTAGGTTGGAAAGGACCTTTAAGATCATCAAGTCCAACAGTTAACCTAACACTGCCAAGTCCACTACTAAACCATGTCCCTAAGCACCACGTCTACACATCTTTTAAATACCTCCAGGGATGGGGACTCAACCACTTCCCTGGGCAGCCTGTTCCAATGCTTGACCACTCTTTCAGTAAAGAAATTTTTCCTAATGTCCAATCTAAACCTCCCCTGGCGCAACTTGAGGCTGTTTCCTCTCATCCTATTGCTTGTTACTTGGGAGAAGAGACTGACACCCACCTCGCTATAACCTCCTTTCAGGTAGCTGTAGAGTGTGATAATGTCTCCCCCGAGCTTCCTTTTCTCCGGGCTAAACAACCCCAGTTCCCTCAGCCACTCCTCATAAGGCTTGCTATCTAGACCCTTCACCAGCTTCGTTGCCCTTCTTTGGATGTGCTCCAGCACCTCAATGTCCTTCTTGTAGTGAGGGGCCCAAAACTGAACACAGTATTCAAGGTGCKGCCTCACCAGTGCCGAGTACAGGGGCACGATCACTTCCCTACTCCTGCTGGCCACRCTATTCCTGATACCAGCCAGCATGCTATTGGCCTTCTTGGCCACCTGGGCACACTGCTGGCTCATATTCAGCCRGCTGTTGACCAGTACCCCCATGTCCTTTTCCGACAGGCAGCTTTCCAGCCACTCTTCCCCMAGCCTGTAGCGTTGCATGGGGTTGTTGTGACCCAAGTGCAGGACCCGGCATGTAGCCTTGTTGAACCTCATACAGTTGGCCTCGGCCCATTGATCCAGCCTGTCCAGATCCCTCTGTAGAGCCTTCTTACCCTCAAGCAGATCAACACTCTGACCCAACTTGGTGTCATCTGCAAACTTACGGAGGGTGCACTCGATCGCCTCATCCAGATCATTAAACAGAACTGGCCCCAATACTGAGTCCCGGGGAGGAACTTGTGACCAGCCACCAACTGGATTTAACTCCATTCACCACAATTTCTTGGGCCTGGCCATCCAGCCAGTGTTTTACCCAGTAAAGAGTACGCCCGTCCAAGCCATGAGCAGCCAGTTTCTCCAGAAGAATGCTGTGGGAAATGGTGTCAAAGGCTTTACTGAAGTCTAGGTAGACAACATCCACAGCTTTTCCCTCATCCACTAAGCAGGTCACCTTGTCATAGAAGGAGATCAGGTTAGTCAAGCAGTACCTGCCTTTCATAAAGCCATGCTGACTGGGCCTGATCACCTGCTTTTCCTGTATGTGCCGCGTGATGGCGCTCAAGACGATCTGCTCCATAACATTTCCCAGAACCGAGGTCAGACTGACAGGCCTGTAGTTCCCCAGATCCTCCTTCCAGCCCTTCTTGTAGATGGGCGTCACATTTGCTAACTTCCACTCAACTGGGACCTCCCTGGTTAGCCAGGACTGCTGATAAAGGATTGAAAGTGCCTTGGTGAGCACTTCTGCCAGCTCCCTTAGTTCCTCTGAGTGGATCTCATCTGGTCCCATAGACTTCTGTGTGTCCAAGTGGAGTAGCAGGTCGCTAACCATTTCCCCTTGGATTATGGGGGCTTCATTCTGCTCTCTGTCCCACTTAAGTAAGTAAGGTCAGGAAGCACTGTCCTGACATTCCACCTTTCATTTATTTATTTATTTGTGTGTTTAAGATTTTAATGATATTAGAAGGAGGTAAGGTAAGTTTATATATTATATATGTATTTTATACACACACACTTCACATATGTGTCTTTGATAGCAATACAACTTGCAGTGTTCTTACTGTTACAGTGAGAATTGATGTAACAGAGAAACAAAAATTCCAGGAAGTCCTAATCCTCAGATTTATACAATTCAAGTGGATGTTCCCTCCCCCTATCCCATCTGAAAAGAACTTGTTTTTAAGTTCTACTTTTCAATCTGACAAGAGACAACAGTCCACTGGAATCAAGAGGAGTTCTTCCAGCTTTTATTTTCATTCCTCACTGTCTTCATTGTCTTGTGTATCCTGCAAGTAGACAGAAAATGTTGCTCAGAAATATAGCGACACATTCTGTATTTGTTGTCCAATGGTTGTTAAATAGTAGGGTCTGGCCCTTCCGCCATTTGCTGAGGAAAGCCATGATTATTTGTCAAAAAAATATTTTATTATTTTATTTTAGAAAGTGGGTAAGTTCTAGAAATAAATTACAACTCTTCATAGCTTGTCTGGGGCTCTATTCTGCTTGGCATTGCTACCCTTGGAAGCACATTCCATGTGCTCAAGGATATTTCTCAATAGAGATGGAGATATGTTTTTAGATGTTTCTGCACTAGAAGATGTAGTCAGTGTCAGGCCGTAACAGCTGAATTTTGGCCATGAAAGTTAAAAAAAATGTTTTGGCCAACAAATCATGATCATTCAAAGAAGAAATTTAAAACATATGCTTATATTCAAAACTTACTTCATAACACATTCTGTAGTTTTATTGTCCCTTGTGGTCTGTATGTCTCTTCTCTAGCTAGACAGCCAGCTCCGAAAACCTGGGTTTAGTTCTACTATTGCAGAACATGTAGCACAACTGGATCATGCTCTTGAGCTAGGTCCCTGAATGTCAGCGTTATATGGTATAAATAACATTCCATTAAGCCTGGAGACAAGCTAGACCGTTTCTAGAACTAGCTAAAGGCAATCAATTGTATTGTGATTGGGGAAACTAATCACAAAGTTACAAAGGCATACAACAGCCACTTAAACATAACAGAATCACTAGCCGAGTTGGAAAATATTGGAATGTTCTCCGGTGCAAGGAGATAGTGTCGTCTGGCATATTAGACTTGCTTGTTCCCTTCCATATCTCTAACCTGTGCTCTGTCTTCTGCATTGTCCTTTCCCCTCTTTCCATACCTTGCACTCTGTTCTCATTACCTTACCTTGCACTATTTGCTCCTTCTTTTACGTATGCTGGGTCTTCTTTCTTTTCACATTTGCCTTCCTCTCCCTAAATCTATCTTTACATTATGATGGAACCCCTATTTGCCATAAAGCAGCATTTCTTCTCCAGATGCTTAACTGGTGTACTATTCAGTCACTGTATTTAAACGAGAAAAAAAAAAGTCTGAAAGAGACCCAGAATCTGGAACTGTGAAGCCTACTCTTTTCTATTGGTTTTGCAAGCCTTTTTGAGATAGATTGTGCTTGCAGGTAAGCAGYTAAAATTGCTTTGCAAGACTTTAGTACCTGAAATCCTAGGTTATGTTAGGTACCTCAAACCTCAAGCCTTCTACCAAAAACTTAAATCAAAGCCACACTCTTCAAAAATATTGTCTAGATGAATAGGGCAGGGATAATACAGGTGTGAAAAAAAATGAAGGTATCCCCTCTGCTTCTCTCCCCTAAAATTCTGGCTACAAGTGAAAAAAAAAATTTTCTTATCCTCTCAGCTCCCATACCACTTCTTCCTGGCTATTACTTAATAAATATTAGATTTTGTTGCCCAATCTTTCTCTTTATGAAAAGCTCTTCAGTTAGCTCCTGCTGTTGCCTATGGCTTTTCTTAGCATTAGTTCAATTTATCTAATTCTTTCAGTACTATGAAACTTATATTCCAAATTATGAGCATAACCCTTGAAGTCAGAAGCCTGACTTAATACAATTTGATTTTTTCAAAAAAGAAATAGATTCGGAAATGTTAGTTCCATTTCATATTTGGGAAATGCTAGTCACAACAAGCATGTTAAGGTTAAACAAAACTACAACATCCTGTGAAAATTTTGATGTTTTACGTTGATGGTTAGGTTCTGAGCACCACCAGTAAAAAGAAATGAGCCATTTTTCAATCTATTGTTCTCAGTCACTGTGGCAAACTATGGATAAAACTGGCCAGCTTTTAGCCAGCAACAAATTAGGAAAGCTATGAACAACAGCAGAGACAATGGACAGATTTGTCAGCACAGTGAGGAAGACAGTACTCCAGGCATGATCCATATTTCTTTGCAGTCCTAAGGGAAAGGTCAAGTTCTACGAAAGCCAAGGGAAATAACTCAGGAACACTCCCTTATGTAGAAACAGAATTTTTGAGCTCAGTCTAACCATTTCTTTCAATAATATTGGTATCTTGCAAGAAGCC
Source organism: Phoebastria nigripes (assembly GCA_035582835.1). Taxonomy (NCBI): domain Eukaryota; kingdom Metazoa; phylum Chordata; class Aves; order Procellariiformes; family Diomedeidae; genus Phoebastria; species Phoebastria nigripes. The sequence goes on along the minus strand of JAYKAV010002965.1, from coordinate 576,474 downwards.
TGCATATTACAGCAAACGCATAAAAAATCTGAGAGTTCTTAAAATAAATTAATTAAAATGACAGTAGCATCCCACCAAAATGTGGGAAGACTAAAYTTCTGAAAAAACATTTAAGTGATTGGGTTTTGCTGTTGGCTTGGCTGGGTCAGACATTGTTTGTGTTTTCTTGCTGCTACAGCTGTCCTTAAAGCACAGACACTGGAGTGCTACAGAAGTGTTTCTAGTTGCAGACACATGCCCATTCAAACTTGAAGGCATATTGTCCATTGAGCTCACATCTCTCTGTCTAAAGCCTTCATTTTGGAAAATTCTGTTATTTTCCAAAATATGTATTTCCATATGTATATTACTGTCCATGACAGAGCTATTCTATACAGTCACATCTATAGTGTTTTCAGTATTATAAACTCCTGAGTTAACATTTTCAACACAAATAACCATCTTGTGTTTGACACTAGAATTTATTCTGGCTATTCAAAACATACTTTGCTTTAGAATATTAACAAGCACAGAGTGGCAGATTTTATTTTATAGTAGTTTCAAAAAGAATTATTTTGTTCTGTATAACAAGACATGGATGATGAAGGGCAAATTATGTTATTACCTCAACTGAATATATAAAAATAGAGATGTTAATATGTCTGTTATTGTTAGTGACAGGAAAGACAAGTGGAAATGGACAATAAGAAAAGGAAGAAAAATACCACCCAAATGCACTATATCATTTGATGCAGGAAAATGTTCAAAGAATTCTATTTTCTTGCTGTCAGTTTCTTCAAAAGCTTCCTGCTTCACAACATACAATGAATTCTGATTCAATTCAAGATATTCTCCATTTCCARTGGAGAGGCTTGTCTTCAGCAAAGCACTTTGTTTAATTTTGATCACATATTTAAATTCATTCATCAAAGAACTTGCATACTTACTGAAGAAGTCAGATTGACTTCCGTTGTATTTACACAGGATTTAAAAAAACAAAAAACTTTAATCATTAAGTAGGTTGCTGAATAAGGATTCTCATGTGGATCTTCGTAAAGTATGTCTTTAAATATGGATGCTGGCTTTCTGTATTTATTTAAGTAGAAAATAGGAATTTATGCTTTCTCATCATAAGAAAACAGTTTTGCTTCTTTTTTGGAGATGTAGCAAAATAGAACTCAATCAAATAAAAGAGGACATACTTGACTGGCTGGCTATATAAACATAATCCAATAACATTCAGACAAAAGTTATACATCATAAAAAAAATGCCTGAACATTTCAGCAATCATTGACACTTTTACTCAATATTATTGAAAATTATATTCTTCTGCATTGTTTCATGTAAATCTATGGTATTATTAGCTTATTTTTTATGTACTAAGCTGAATGAAATACCTCAAAATGCTGAGTTCTGTTTTAGTTAAAAAACTTCTTTTTTTTCCTTTGAAATGAGCCATTTAATAAATTCCTGAAATCAATCAATCCATAGTCAATAAATCACTGGGAATTTTAATTAAAGAACTAAACTATGATCATGTAGCTTTTCAAATTAGCAGTTAAATTACAAGGAGAAAAATCTTTTAGATATRCAAATTTCATATATGTATATGAGTTTCAGACTCGTCCAAAAAAAATTGTCACATCTATCAGAACCTTGGCAGGTGTGAAGTACCACAGGGTGCTCTGAAAATATACTCTAACAAAAAAGGAAAATACATACCATTTGAGAAACAGAGTTTAGGAGTATATTTTGGTAAAGTGGTATCTTTCAAACTGGCATCTTGCTCTTCTTGCTTGCTGTTATTAGAGCTTTATCTTCTATTTGATTATTAGTCGGTGAGTATTTAAGAGTCTGGATACCTACTAAGTAGTATTTTATTCTTGGATGATACAGTTGAAAATCTACCTGAAAAGCAAAGTTTTCATGAAAGTTGTAGAATCTGGTCTTTAAAATTCAGTGTGATCAGTTAGTACTGAAACTATCTTTGTTCTCTTYTAGTAAGTCGATAACTTTTGTGCTGATTTAGAGGAATTTTTACCCAGGTGTCAACCAAACAGGGTAAAAACAGGGTTTAACCCTGGCCAGCAGCTAAACAACACGCAGCTGCTTGCTCACCCTGCCCCGATCCGGTGGGATGGGGGAGAGAATTGGGAGGGCATGAGTAGGAAAACTTGCGGGTTGAGATAAAAACAGTTTAATAATTGAAATAAAACAAAGTAGAACAGTAATAATAACAGTGGTAACAACAACAATAGTAGAATATACAAAGCAGGCGATGCACAATGCAACTGCTCACCACCCGCCGAACTGACGCGTAGCCCGATACACGAGAGCCCGTCCCATGATGCTAGAGCCTTACACACACCCTTAGTTTTTATACTGAGCATGACATCACATGGTATGGAATACTCCATTGGCCAGCTGGGTCAACCGCCCTGGCTATGCTCCCCCTGCCAGCTTCCCATGCACCTGGCAGGGCATGGGAGGTGGAAAAGTGCCCGGTGCAAGCACCACCCAGCAGCACACAAAACATCAATGGGCAATCAACGCTTCTATTATACCAAACCCAAAACACAGCACACACACCCCCAGCTACTGGGAAGAAAGCTAACTCTGTCCCAGCCAGAACCAGGACAGCAGGTTTGGTCAAATAGCTTTAGGAACTCAAAACCACTCAAAAGGAAAAAAATGGTATCTAAAAATACTACTTCAACTACAGCTGACTTGTTTTTTCAAAAGTGATGAGCCGTGGTTGCTGTGACGATCTAGAATTCCCTAGTACCTGTGATGTAGGCCCGATTCTAAGGCGGCTAAATGTTTATCAAGGAGGAACTATTTGCGAAATATTTGGTTTAAACCTTGAGTCAAGGCCATCCAGATAATGTTAGGTACAGAAATCAAAATTTTCAATTTCAAAATCTCACTGCTTTCTTCTGATTTACCACTAGTGTATATTTTACATGCTCATTAATCTCAGTTAGAATTAATTTGCATAATTTCTGTCATTTTCTCTGGTCATTCATTTATATGGGTAACTGGAGCAAAACCAAAATATTCCCTTTAAAATCACTGCACTGGTCTCCTCCATTAGTCATCTGTCATTATAGATACATAGTATGTGTACTACAGTGCAGTTCCAGAGTGATCCAGTATCTGATAACTTACTATTTTCAAAATATTTAACTCAGTATGGCTTCAGAGTCTACACATACATTTATTAAAAAAAAAAAAAAAACAACTATTATTGAACTTTCCATATTGAGGGAAATTTGATTCAGGGCCTTTAACAATATAATGCCAGCTTGTCATTTGCTTTATAAATATTTTTTTCTTTAAGTTTTTTGCATCTTTTCAGTAAATTTAATGAAATGGTAAAAACACTAGTGTTTAAGTACTTATCTCATTCCCCAACAGATGATGAAGATTTCACATTTTATTTTGTCAGGGTACATGTAATTCTGGAATCACTGTACAATAATTGCACTAGATACACTGACCCAATTAATGTAACAATTCCATCCAGTTCTCTCTCAAACTGACGAGTACTCTCATTAAGCTTGGTGAGATATGCAGCAAATCCTAAGTCTAGCAGAATCCAACCCATTCTTTTTATGTCAATAATTTATGTCTTTGATTTTTGCATGTTACGTCCTAACTCAAACGAGTAATACTGTTGTCTACTATATAAGTTTTGTACAAAAATACTTTTCAAATTATTACTTTTTTAATGTGGCATATTGCTAAAAATCAACTACTAATAAATAAATGGCATCTTCTGTTGAATAATACAGTTTCTTACACAGAAGAGCAGTACTGGGAATAAATTGTAGGTGTCTGTGTTTTTCTCTAAGGTGAATAGAAACAAGTCAGCTAGCACTAAGTAGTTTGCCACCTACATGCTTTCACTACCAAATACTTATGGAACTCCGTATACAAAGTGTAAAAAGTCCTAAACTGTACACATATGCTGAGCTATTTCTACTTTTTCGTCAGGTATTCTGAGTAATATTCCAAGTTCTTAAGGCTACAATAACAACAGCGAGAGAAAGCGCTTTTGTAATTTAAGCAATATATCATTCAGTTGTTTATATAGGGATGTGTGTATATGTGTATATGTATGGGTGGCTAAACCTAAAGAAAAAAACAACAACAAAAGATTCTTTGGGGCAAAAGGGTAGCTAAGAGCCCATGTGCTTCTGAGGATCTCTTTCTAAAGGCAATATCTGCTCATTTTGAAATCCAAAATCCTCTTATCATTTCAGCGGCAACCAGTTCCACAAAGACATGTAAGAACGTGACTACACTTTTAAATGCTTTATAACATGAGAGCTCCTGTGGATATGGCAGAAATATTAAAATCTTTATCACTACTGTAAATTCATCCTTTCRTGCAGTGTCAAGGATGTATAAAATTTTGTCCCAAAGTGTGCTTTTTGCTGCCCTCGATACAGCTTAGATTAAGCTGAGAAAGTGATGAAGGAATAGCTATTTCTAAAACTATTTTGATACTATGATTTTGATGCAATTGATTTACTTCCCTGATACAATCTTCATATATCAATGCTTACAAACCATAACTAGACAGTACAAATATAATTTTGTTTCTTCAAATGTTTACTGACATATTTAACATTAAAAATAGAATTAGTCTTGTGTATAGAATTAAACACATGCATATGTGTTTATAGAATCATCTTTCAAGTTCTTATCTCCAGGACTGAAATCTTCCTCTTTGACATTTCTATGATGAAAGTCATATTTATATGTATCTGTTGAAATTCTGCATTTAGAAACAGAAGCATATTTAGGGTCAAAGTGAATGCTTTCATTTACTTCAGAGGGCCTCTGTTCAGCCCCCAAGTTCCACAGAACTTTTCTGAAGTGATGTARTCAATCTAAGTGACATAGACATTTACTTAAAGTTCCTTCTGAATTTTTTTTTGTGATTGATTAGAAACTCATTGGAAGATTTCAGCTGGAGTCTGTTTTCAATATGTTATTTAATTTGTTTGCGTAAGAAAAGATTCTACTTTGCTTTTTCTCTGTTTTCTCAAAAGTTTTCATTTTTCAGTGTCACAGGACATTCAGAGAAGGTGCATGTTTTAACTTCTGGAGTTATATGGGTGAGCAACCTTCTCAAGAATACTGCAGAAACAGTATTCCCAATCCTCAGTCTTCTAACTCATAATCTAACTTTTCCTAATCTTCAGTAGTTCCAGAACACTTTCAACATGTTTGTCTGACAAATCCTTTATTTGGATTTGTTGTGGTTGTATTGTGAGTTTCCACCCTTAGTACACTGTTTTGGGTTTTGTTTTCTTTTTCTTTTCTCTTTTAATGAAAATTAAAAATTTTTTTATGGAAAAAGAGCAAAGTTGAATCTCCTCTAATGTCTTATTTACTTTGTTTCTCTTGAGAAATAATATTTAGTGCTGATAAAAATTCTTTGAAGAATGTTTTGTCTTAAAAAGAGAAGAAAGTTTTACTGAGAGTTTTATTTCTGTGGCTTTTTATATTCTGCAACATTTGAGCTTGACATTCTTTACACTTGTCAAGTTCTTTTGTTTATACTTAGATAAAACTTACAGAAATAGTGGCTAAATATTTTTAGTGGTTTTACTGTTATTTTAGAACTTGTTTTGTTTCTGCAGTGTTGAGTTAACAGTCAGAAATGAACTTAAATTACTTTCTTGTAGGTGGAACTAAAAGGCATTAAGTGCCAGAAAGATCAGAGTTGCAAAAATAAGTGAATACTAGGTTTGATTGGCATTAAGTGGGAGCTTTCAATGCAAATGGTGTACACAAACCAGCAAGGCTGCTTTTCTTTGACCTCAAACAGGTTTAGGCATGCTGACTATTCAGAACACAAGATATTTGTAAATGAACAAACTTGATAATTTTTTGCATCAAAATACAATAAAATTCTCCATTCTTTGTGGGGTGATCAGTAAGAAGCTTAAATCAGAACACAAAATATGGTTTAGATCCAGACGTACCTATAGAAATGTTCTAGCGGGAAGCATCATTTAATACTGGAATAGGTCATATAGAAAAGCTGTGAACTGTCTAGCACTGGTGTGTGGGTGGGTGGGTGTGTGTGTGTGAGAGAGAGGAGAACATGTTACATAACTTCTGGAATAAACATCTCTGTGTCTACTTGATTCACGTATGGATTAGAAGGTCAACTAAGAAGTGAACTAAGAGGACCTTATTCATCTTTTACTCCTAGTGATTTTATGCAAACACCTCATTAGTCACTGAATTTCAGATCTCCTAAATATTTATTTTAACAAAGCTTTGAATTTATATTTTTAGCGATTTGTTCTCATGTTTCCATTTTTTTTTTTTTTTCTGACTCAAAAAACAGATAATTGAATTTTTTGCCAGGCTATGCATATTTAAAAACAAACAGAAACAACACTCAGGAAGCTCCTAAAGGCAGCAGAAGATGAAGATGATAACTTCATGGTTGTAAAAAGAAAAASGTATACTCTTTGAAAAACAGGACTTTTATGTCCAGTAAACACCAGCCACCAAAAAGCTGTGACATTTTCATGGAAGTGTCAAAGCAAAATATTTATGTTACATGCCAGCTACCTAGAAAATACTACACAGCTCTTGTGCATGTCTTCATTTCTACACTAAGTAGGAATATAGCTGATGAAAATAGATGCCTTTTTAAAAATGCAAACATTTCTTCAGGGCCTAAGGAAGTTTGGTCTAACAAAAGATAACTCCCCTGCCTTTTCTATAGCCTTAGGATGTCACATCATTATACTACCACTGCAGTATTAATTATTTGTCCTCTGAAAAGGTTATTGCATATATATCCAGCCATAGGTAGCCAAAAACCTACTAGACTCATAGACATTCAATATCAGATGATTCTGAAATAATACTTGCTTAAAATTTTTCCATCTCTTCCATAATCAAAGTCTATAAGAAAACCAGTGAACAGATCTTGTACATATATTTATTTCATAGTTATGAAGACATTCACACCAATGGAAAATACACAGTAGTCTTATGCAGGAATTGTAAAATTTTACAAGAAAGTAAAATTTGCACAAGAAAGGCAAATTTTACAAGAATTGTAAATAAATATCGTTGTGACTACATTGAAATACACTCATTGTAAGGATGCTTAGCCCAGTATGAGTTTCAACATATAATCTAGAGAAGTAAGGCAGGATATAGTATTAAGCACAGTAAGAATTCTTAGAACGGAATCATTCAAAGTAAAATGACACTAATAACAATATCAGTATCATCATCAATACCAATACCAATACTAACACTATAATACTAATACTAACGCTAATACTACTACTCTGAAATTTAATTGTCTAAGTTAATGACTGTATTACACAAATCAAAATAATTATACTTGTAATAACAATGGAAATAGTAAACAACTAAAGTGTCCTTTCTATTCTAGCAATATCTCTTCCTTAAAATAATAATAATAGAAAAGTAAAGCCAGAGTACTCACAATCTGAAGTATTACTGCTTTTCTTTTAGCCTTTAGAACTGTATGTCGTGGTTTAACCCAGCAGGCAGCTAAACACCACACAGCTGCTCACTCAGTCCCCCCTCAGTGGGATGGGGGAGAGAATCAGAAGAGTGAAAATGAGTGAAACACTTATGGGTTGAGATAAGAACAGTTTAATAATTGAAATAAAATATTTTAATAATTGAAATAAAATATAATAATAATAACAACAACATGTAATGAAAAGGAAGGTAACAAAAAGAGAGAGAAATAAAACCCAAGAAAGACAAGTGATGCAAATGAAAAACAATTGCTCACCACCAACCGATCGATGTCCAACCAGTCCCTGAGCAGCGGTCCCCCAGCCAGCCCTCCCCCAGTTTATATACTGAGCATGACGTCACATGGTATGGAATATCCCATTGGCCAGTTTGGGTCAGCTGTCCTGGCTGTACCCCCTCCCAGCTTCTTGTGTATCTCCAGCCTTCTCAGTCGGTAGTGCATGAGAAGTTGAAAAGGCCTTGACTCTGTGTAAGCACTACTCAGCAATAATGAAAACATCTCTAGATTATCAACACTGTTTTCAGCACAAATCCAAAACCTAGCCCCATACTAGCTACTACGAACAAAATTAACTCTATCCCAGCCAAAACCAGCACACTGTACTATGGCATCCAGCTATAGTAAAGAATAATAAAAGGATACTACATCATCTCTTGAAAGCATTGTATGTTAGAACACCCCATAACAAAACATATCTCCAACATAACTACAAAAGAGCATAAACATTTCAAATAACAGCTTGAGTCTGGCTACAGTGTTTCTGTTTGTTCTGATGTCTGACTTTACATGTTACAATTTTTGTGACCCTAAATCCATTACAAAGATTTTTCTGGCATCCTATATCCCACTGACTTTTAGTGAAGCTTCAGCTACTAAGAGTTACTTTAATAAAAGTACATAGACACCTAGACAGACAAATCCAACAGCTACACAACTCTTATTGTTCAGCTTTACGTTAACTCTGTGTAAATATACAATACCATATATATTCATACTCTCACTACCTCGTATCATCAACTAAAGCAGCATTATAAAACTTGGAATTAATACTGTTTTGTTTATAGGGCTWGATATTTGACAGGTATTTTCAAAAATGTTTGTCCAAATGTGCCTCATCCTTTTTCTGAGCCACATTATCCAGTGAAAGTACCACTTCATTAGGGCCTTAATATGGAATGTGGAGGACTTGTGTTTGAAGCAGTGCCCTACAGGACTAAAGCAGAATTTTTCCCTTGATCTCTCCCATTTCTGCCATTCATTCTGCCTCATCAGACAACTAGCATTCTGCAGTGGGACTCAGTAAGCAGGGCATTCAATATGATTCTAGTTACTATTCTTATGGTGGCTTGAACTGAAGAATTTCAACACAATAGTCTGAGAGAACCCAACCCCCAAGCTACCTATAGCCTTATGGCTATACTTTTCTAGGACAACTCAAATCAAAGCCTTAGCTTACCTTAGTGAGAAGGGGCACGTGAACTTAAGCCTTCTACATCCTGTATTGCTTTTTTGAATAAGTGAAAAGCAAGGAAGGGAGCTGACTATGCAGTTTGTGKTTTTTTCTTTTTGTGTAAGAATATCCATGTTAAGACCATGACTAAAAGAACATGCTACAATGGATGTGAGTTAGGAGTATCCACAGTTTTGCAGATTTTACTCTAAGCCTGACAGGGTTTCAAGATTTAGATGGCTGTATTACAACACTAACTTGCATGCCCACACCACAGTGAGTAGTATTGTATAATACAAAACTGCACATCACTTTAATTCATAGAATCATAGAATCATAGAATCATTAAGGTTGGAAAAGACCTCTAAGATCATCGAGTCCAACCATCAACCCAACACCACCATGCCCACTAAACCATGCCCCTAAGCACCTCATCTACACGTCTCTTAAATACTTCCAGGGATCGTGACTCAACCACTTCCCTGGGCAGCCTGTTCCAATGCTTAACCACTCTTTCAGTAAAGAAATTTTTCCTCATGTCCAATCTAAACCTCCCCTGGCACAACTTGAGGCCATTTCCTCTCGTCCTWTCACTAGTTGCTTGGCAGAAGAGACCAACACCCACCTCRCTGCAACCTCCTTTCAGGTAGTTGTAGAGCGCAATAAGGTCTCCCCTCAGCCTCCTCTTCTCCAGGCTAAACAGCCCCAGTTCCCTCAGCTGCTCCTCATAAGGCTTGCTCTCCAGACCCTTCACCAGCTTCGTTGCCCTTCTTTGGATGTGCTCCAGCACCTCAATGTCCTTCTTGTAGTGAGGGGCCCAAAACTGAACACAGTATTCAAGGTGCGGCCTCACCAGTGCCGAGTACAGGGGCACGATCACTTCCCTACTCCTGCTGGCCACACTATTCCTGATACCAGCCAGCATGCTATTGGCCTTCTTGGCCACCTGGGCACACTGCTGGCTCATATTCAGCCGGCTGTTGACCAGTACCCCCATGTCCTTTTCCGACAGGCAGCTTTCCAGCCACTCTTCCCCCAGCCTGTGGCATTGCATGGGGTTGTTGTGGCCGAAGCGCAGGACCCAGCACTTGGCCTTGTTGAACCTCATGCAGTTGGCCTCGGCCCATCGATCCAGCCTGTCCAGGTCCCTCTGCAGAGCCTTCCTACCCTCGAGCAGATCAACGCTCCCGCCCAACTTGGTGTCATCTGCAAACTTACTGAGGGAGCACTCAATCCCCTCATCCAGATCATTGATAAAGATATTGAACAAGACYGGCCCCAAAACGGAGCCCTGGGGGACACCGCTCGTGACCGGCCACCAAGTGGACTTCGCTCCATTCACCACAATTCTCTGGGCCCAGCCATCCAGCCAGTTTTTTACCCAGTGAAGAGTACACCTGACGAGGCCATGAGCTGCCAGCTTCTCTAGGAGAATGCTGTGGGAGACAGTGTCGAAGGCTTTACTGAAGTCCAGGTAGACCACATCCACAGCCTTTCCCTCATCCACTAGGCGGGTCCCCTGGTCATAGAAGGAGATCAGGTTGGTCAAGCAGGATCTGCCTTTCATGAACCCGTGCTGGCTGGGCCTGATCCCCTGGTTGTCCCGCACATGGCTTACGAGCGCCCCCAAGATGAGCCAATTAATCCAATTATTCTCCAAGGCTCTTTGTATACTGGTAAATTAAACATGTGATGAAAAAGGTCTTTGGCACTAAAGCCAAGCATCACAGAAAGCTCTTACCTGTTAAGGCAAGGTAACCCATCCAAATCACCTTGTGCCAGCACCTCTCCTCCTGAGCCAAGACCAGGATTTCTGAGGAGAGAGTGTTAACAGCCCACCCGAAACACTACTAGAAGCCAGGGAGCTTTATATTCTAGTGTGGCCAGAAATCACTTGCTTAACTTGCTAGTATGAACAAAGCCAAAGGGTTTAATTTTAAAACAACTAGCTTGGAAATCTGGAAAAAAAAATGTCTATCCATAAAGCCTACAGTAGACTCTACTAAAAAAGGAATGAAATTCCTCAAGGGCTGTAAGTGTTAATTGTTTAATCAAGATGCTTATAAATAAATTTACAACACTGTGCAATATTTAGTTTGAACTTTTTTTTTTTTTTTTTTTAATATATTGAGCAGCAGAGTAATTCTTAGCTCTGGAGAGGTCAGTCAATGAGCAACTACCAGGTTTCTTCAAAAAAGTATTGGTCATTTATTTGGTATAAAAGCTACCAAACACACCTGATGATAGGTGTTGAAATGTTGTGTTAAACTCTTCTCCAGTACCAGAATTCCCAATGTTCTTGAGCAGCTACTGTATCTGATGATATCATACTTGTTCACAAGACTGTGAACAATAAGGAACCCCTTAAAATCTAGAATAGTCTTTTATGTAAAAGTCTCAAATATTTAGGTGAAATATGAAGATATACCAAACTCAGTTGTGTAAAAAGTTTGGAAAAGATATTTAGGTCCAGAATTCAGTTAATTTAGTTCACTCAGATGCATTTTGACAACTTATGGCAGAGCTGTCTTTCATGTAAACTGAAATGTAATGCCTTGATATGAGCTGTTGGACCTCAGAATGTTACATTGTTAATATCTTAAAGTGCTGTCTTTTACAAGAGGAAAACACATATTAATCAATTCATCCATATAGGTCTGATGAATGTCTCAATACACTTTATTTCATTTGTTCTGTTTTGTTTTGTTTTGTTTTTTAAATAATCTCAAGGCTTCTGTTTCATAAATCAAGCTTTGTGCTAAACACGGTTTGTCAGTAATCAAGATTCAGGAACATGATCCCTTTTTATTCAAAATATTGCAGAACATCCCCATCTCCCCAAAGGATACTAGTTCTTTTTCAGCCCTGCTGGAGTGGCAGAGAGTGCCCTGTTGCCCCTTTTTCACAGAGCTCTGGATACACCACGGACTAGAGACAGTCTGCTGATAGACTTCTGTATAAGCTCTGCATTTGGGAAATGAGCCAAAGGTGTCTGTTGTGGCTGCCAGGGCATGGGACATCTCCACTACAGAAGCAGCCAGAGCCTCTGCCCAACTGTGAGCTTGTAAGGAAGGACGTGAAGGTGCATTTGGATCTTCATGTTTTTTCTTATTACTTCGCTAATTAGGAAACATACAGGAGCTTCACCTTAGAATGGAAACAAAGGGAAGACAGAGATTAATGAGATTATGCACATGACCTACAGAAATAATATGCAGAGAAGATTGACCAGCCTTGAGTCCCTCCTCACCTGTCTGTCTTCTTTTCCTTTTTCCTTTTTCTTTTTTCTTTTTTCTTTTTCCTTTTTCCTTTTTTTCTTTTTTCTCCCCTCACTACCCTTTTTCCTTTTTTCTTTTTTTTTTCCCCCTTTTTTTAACACAGGAGAATCAGTGATCCTGGTATAATTCTGTATGGTGTACTGTTCTGTCTGTCTTGATATCTGTTTGCAGGTTGCATTGTGTCATTTGTAGCTTTTCCTCTTTAGCCTGGGCTGCTTGTGCTTCCCCTACTGTGAAGAACATTACATTCACGGAACATTTATTTGGTACTGTGAAGAGAGATTTGTGTAGCTGCTGTGCAGGGAGGGACCTAGAAAATGAGAGTGAAAAGAAGAATCAGTGTTTAATAATCTGTCTTTGTCTTCATTTTGTTAACACAATTCTGTGTAAGTATTGTCTGGAGAAGGTAATAAGTGAGAAAACATGCCATCAAGGGATTTCCTGCAGGAGGAGTTATTACATGATCAAAGGCCCGTTAGTGTTAGTGAATAGAACTGGCTTGGTGCTATTTTCATACTTACTCTCTAAAACTCTGCCCATTTTAGTGGCAGGGCAATCAAAGCACTGAACTGCATCTGGTATTTTTAGAGGAGTCTGACTCACACCTAAACATTAAAATAGAATCATAGAATCATAGAATCATTAAGGTTGGAAAAGACCTCTAAGATCATCAAGACCAACCATCAACCCAACACCACCATGCCCCACTAAACCATGTCCCTAAGTGCCTCATCTACACGTCTTTTAAATACTTCCAAGGATGGTGACTCCACCACTTCTCTGGGCAGCCTGTTCCAATGCTTAACCACTCTTTCAGTAAAGAAATTTTTCCTCATGTCCAATCTAAACCTCCCCTGGCACAACTTGAGGCCAT
>JAYKAV010002965.1:496665-563153 GCA_035582835.1 Phoebastria nigripes | reverse complement strand
CTCCAGCACCTCAATGTCCTTCTTGTAGTGAGGGGCCCAAAACTGAACACAGTATTCAAGGTGCGGCCTCACCAGTGCCGAGTACAGGGGGACAATCACTTCCCTACTCCTGCTGGCCACGCTATTTCTGATACAGGCCAGGATGCCATTGGCCTTCTTGGCCACCTGGGCACACTGCCGGCTCATATTCAGCCGGCTGTCAACCATATGTAGACATATATTTTCATACAATATGTTCGACAAATATGTAGACATATATTTTCATTTGACTCAGCAAGGCAGGAACAGATATAATGGATCCTCCTCTTTTAAGAATTTTGGGTGCTAAATACATGGTCCTCCTAACCAATGGTCCTGAGGAACTTCTCAGATGTGAACTGAAGGCTTGATCTCAAACAGCAGAGGAAGTTAATGTTGGATACAGGATTGCAACATGGGGAGTTCTGGTTTAGCTTGGATCATGGTGAATAACACTGCTCTCTGTGAGAGAATTACCCCAGGAAAACATGCTGAAAGCATTTAAACCCTGACTTGAATGATTTGAACAGCACTTAAAAATCTATTCTGTCCATGATGCTTGTTCTGAGAAGACAGTGTTTTCTTCTGTGAAGCTTGTATGGTTGCAGAGAGACATGCAAAGGCTAATGAAAATGTGCTACTGAAGCTGCAGAAGAGATACCTTTTCCTGGGGAATGATGCTGCACCATAATGCAGACAGCTGCCAACTGCAGCAAAATTGCAGTGAAGAACATTTTAGTAGCATAAGGAAATTCAGCATCCGGATCTATAAGAACACAGAAGAGAAAGAAAAAGGAACAAAAGAAAATTAGATTAGTACTGTCTCTGTTAATTCACTTTATGTTGGTTTGTAAGCTTCCAGAATAAACACTGTATAGGAGTGGCTGTATCACATGAACACATGGCCAACAAAATTCTGGACATAATCTTGCCCTTCTTACCTCTTCTTCCAGACTGGGGAGAATTATGTCATTCTCTTATATGGAGTAGTTTATTGCTGCCTCTGCAAGCCAGCTACCATAAACAGCACACAGAAGTCCTGAGTTCCTCCATTCACTAGTTCTCTTTGCTTCTTCACAGAATGGAAGGGTAAAATAAATTGTCTTCTTTGCTCTCCTAAGTGATTCTGATTTTCCCCTTGGTCTCCTGTTCATCCAAGATAGGACAGTGACAGTCTAACCTTAATCATCTCCCTGACAAATGTAACTTAACAGAAGCTGAGTAAATATGACACAAATGAGTTGTGTTCACATTTAAAGCTGGAGCAAAACACTTATTTTATTTTTCTAATTTTATTAGTCTTAAATATTCTTCTATGCAAATGCAAGAGAACAAATGGCTTAACTTTGCCAATCTTTTAGTCTACGTGGAATTTGCAAGCTGAGCTTTGTAAAAAAGCTGGGAGGGTCCCCGACACAGGGCACTCTTAGAAGTGAAGAGCCTGTGCCCTGTCTTGGGCTAAGAAACTGGGTTTACAGGGTCTGATATAAAAGATTGCAGTTATAGCGCTGAATCCACCTACAGGTAGTTTAACAGGGAAGGAAAAAGGAATATGAGCTTGGTGAGTGTTTGAGATTATTAGAGCTTAAAAAATATCCTTTAGACTATGGACACCCTGTCAACACTCCAGTAAACCTAAATATAAACTATGCTAGTGAAGGTGTAAATTGAAAATGAAATTGGCAACAATAATTTAAAGAGCTTTGGGATTAATTATTTATGTTGTTTACAGAACCCAAACCCCTGCTAAGTCTTTTAGTGAATATATAACAGACATGATATTTTTCCTTACTGCATCATCCCTTCCATTTTCCTTGCCTATCATTGTCACTGGAGCCTTAGACAAGGAAGATGTGACAGAACTTGCCAAATTCTTTATGTCTAGCTCGATATTCCAGTCTGTATTCCAGCGTATGTAAAAGTACCGTTGGAAGACTAATTAAACAGTCAGAGCAAGACACCAGTTTGCTAAAAGGTTTTATTTACCTTTGTGTGCAGCATATACACTCAAGTGTGTTTAGACCCTAGGTATTTGCAGGAGCCATTTTCTAATTATTCCATTTACATTCAATTATGCCTTTTGTGGACTTCACTGAAACAATTACCATAACCCAGAGAACAGCCTTTTAGGTAGCTACACAAAATCATGTTATTATCATTCACTGTTAACAGAGGCAAGCTGAGAAAACTGCAACAAAAATAACAGCAACCTGCTCTTGTGACTTTGTTTGTGGAGGTACTGTTTAAAGGCTCCCTTGTGTGAAGGTTATTTGCTGACAAAGTTCCAGATCGTCAGGAAAGTAAGGGAATAAATGACACAGCTAATGGTTGAACTTGGATATTCTGAAAAATCAGACAGACATACAAACAAAATAAGCTGGATGGTGCCACAAGGCAGGCTGGAGTCTTGTGAGGTTTTGTTTCCTTGATACCATGAACCAGTCAGTGACTTTACACAATGTACACACCCCACTTAACCCAAGAAACTGTAAAACTTCAGGTTAACTATGCTTTTAAAGCTGCAATGTGTTAAACAAGAAATAGCATGGATGTGACACACAATGTGAAATTCTCTTTGTTCCAATTTCCCTTCACTTTGAAATAAAGAAAAGGTGTGGAAATAAAAGCAGACAGACTGTCTGAATAGCATATAACACAACGAGTGTGGTAGTCTAGGTTGTTCTAAGATACATCCTCTGTGAGGATGAATAATAAGTGCTGATGTTTACAGCCTGCCAACAGTGACTATACCATAAACCCCCACCTTTTTCTGCTTGAGCTTCTACAGCTTCTCTATACAGGCTTGCAGTGCTAACCTACCAACCACTCTGACTTTCCATGTACTTTTTCATAATATAAATGCAACAAGGTAATTAAAAAATGTTAATATTTGAGCATTTGATATGTTGTAAGAAACAGTGAAAACTTTTGTTATCTGTAGCAAAGAGTTAATTAAAAGATTTGGTTCTTGGGAGCTGCACACTTTCTCTCTCAGGATCAAACATTGGGTCCAATGACACAATTGGGAGCGTTGCATTTTGCTTCAGTGCCTGTAACTCTCAATGAGGCAGCAGAGAAAGGTAAACATAAAGGATATATTTTAACTCTTGCTGTAGCAGGAACAAGGCACAGAAATAGTTCTTTCTATTGGTTAGCTAGCTGTTGTAGAAAGACAGTTTCCTCTAAGCTTTGAAATACAGTTGCTTTCAGTAAGGGCACACTGAACAACAGAAATATTTTTATGGATAATTTTTTCTAGAGAAAATGTTTTCTTCTAAAGCATAAAACAGAGTGAAAGGTGGACTCTTACTAGCTTTTGTCATAATAACTGTGTTTGTGTGGCTAATCATGTTGTCCTATATTAAAAATCGCTGGCAGATAGTATAGACCCTCCTACTTTGTTCCAGTCGGTGGTCACACAGCCTGTCCCCCCACGGAGTGTGTCCCAAAGCCACTGTGTTCCTGAGGTGCCAGCTAGCCAGAGAAGGGCTCTGTTTCCACAATAACTCCATCTCTGTTTTCTGCCACAAGAATAATGAAGGTAATCCTGTTATGTAGAAATACTCCCTGGGACTATACGAGCTCTGTGAGCTTTCTGGTGATGGAGGTGGGAGAATCCCCATCTGTGGTCAGTCTGTGACCTTGATTCTCATTCGTGACTGCTCTCCAGTTAGAGGAGAAGCAGCAGTGAGGTGTAGCAGGAGACGAGGAAAAGGAAGGTCTGTTTGCAAAAGCTTCCCTTTACCTATGGTCAGAGCTACATTCTTTTTTTATAGAAGCTTTACAGAACTCCTTAAAATAACTGCAARCACTGTCTTGCAGATGAAGAGAAAAGAAATTACCATTTCTATTTCACGTATTTGCACCCATGCTTTGAGATGTTCTGAAAAATCTCTGAAGCACAAAATGAAAAAAAGTCTAAATCTTAGTATTAGAATTTAACCTGTGATACCTTTTAGGAGGTTCTACACATTTTTCCAGTAAGAGGAACTCACATTCCAGGCACTGTAACATGTTAATTTGTGTTAATGCTGGGACAAAGAGCTGGTCATGTTTAGAAACCTAATACATAATTTTGACACAATCAAAATTATCTGTCACCTATGTGAGAGTTTTTCCCTGCATATATAATAAGATTGAAAGTCTATAGACATCAGAAATATTGACTGAATACAATCTTTCTAATTTTACATTAAATAAAATACAAGTACTTCTCTATTAACCATAAGAAAAGAGAAGAGAAAATCAAACAAGACAAGGGTAATAATGAGGTATAATGAGACACAATATTGAAATATTCCTAAATATAAGCTGTGACATACTAAGTTGAAGAAATAAATTAATCAGGAATTCTGTAAATATGAGTAGACTATTGCTGCACAGTATAAGTAGAAAAGGTAACTATGAAGATTGTAATGCAATCTCTTTTAGTTTATAGCTAGGACTGAAGTGAGACCTAAGGACAATGAATTTCAGCAGAACAAATTTTGGAAGTATGCAGGAAATGATGGGTGAAATTGAATGATTTTGAGTAATGGAGAGAAATTTAAAGTGTTTAGAGATAAATTTCTTAGGCACAGAGATTATGCATGCCACCTAGTAATAAATATAGTGAGTGGTGGGTATTACTCTGGTTTGTTTTTTTCTTTAATAGCCGATGTAGATGAACAGGGAAATGAAAAAATGACCAGCAGTAAGAAAGATGCATACAGTATGTTAAAGAAAGTATAGGAAACTGTTCAAACACTGGCAAATTGCTTCAGAAAAGAATAGTAGATAGGGCAGACATTGGACCAAACTTGAGAGATTTGAATATTTGATTTGCCTTAGATATATGGAATTCCCATCATTTGATCTGAATATGAACACCCTGGTGAATAATTGCTATTATGTTGCAAAAACTATTGCAGTAGCCTGTGTTACCATTCTGAGGATTTCTAGACGTTCAAATCAGAAGGATTTCACTCAGCTGGTAAAGAGCTGATTTCAGTGCTTTCAAGACTGGTTTTAAAGCAGTATTATTTTACATCAGGAACCTTCCCAATAGATGGTACAAGTCCTGAATTTGTCAGCGCCCAGACACAAGACTACATAATCATCCTTTATCTTGTTCTTTCTCTTTCATTTGACCAAAGAATCTTGGTTTACTTTTTTTCCCCTGTAGAGCTTCAACTGAGTGAACAGAGGATGAGACAGAAGAGGCTGAAGGGTGTTGCCTTCAAGTTGCACTATTTTTGCTCTCTAGACTATCCCATATTCGGCATTTAAGARTTTCTCCTCTCTCCTAGATCTCTAAATCAGAGATTTAGAAACAGAATTCAGTAAGTTAAAGAGTGTGTTAAATTCAGACTTTTCCTATGGAACATTTGCATTAAGTGCCTATAATCTGTTTTATATGTATCCCTTAGGGGATGATGGGCTCATGATCTCTTTGGTGCTTCCTCTGGGACCAAAGGATTTTCTTCTCTTTCCTAATGCATTTAGATTATTTTTATTTCTTTTTTTTTTTTTTTTCCTATTCATTTTTATGCTGATATATGGATGGTTTTTGCTTATTCATTGGGACATGATGTAGTCCATGGAAAGGACTTTATCCTGGTTCAACAGTGAAACTTTGCTGACGAAGTACTATCTCACAAGATCAGCAGTACTACTGATGCAATGTACTTTGTTAGGAGGGATTAATTTTCAACTAACATTACATGACAGCACTATTGATAGCCACTCCTGAACTAGTCATCTTCTACTCTTCTGCAACCAATTTTTCCATAGAAGTACTAGGGCTTTAAAGGGAGACTAGGCTTACTGGTTCACACAAAGCTGTCTACACTGCAAATAACAACAGCTGATCAGCAGGTGCCTCATACTTAGTGACCCATACAGTTCAATTAAAAAGTTAATTTCTCCAGCTTTGTGTGCAAAAGTTAAAAAAAAATATGTTCAGTATTGCTGAAGAATTGTACTGAGATGATAAATTGTATTCTTTTTGGAACTATTCTAAGTCTCTTTTCTATGGAGCAACAGTTTGAATAAAAAGAGATCATGTTCTTGAATCTTGATTACAGACAAACTGTGTTTAGCACAAAGCTTGATTTATGAGACAGGAGCCTTGAGACCATAGGGATAAAATCAGACTTTGGTGTAAGCTGAATCAACATCAGGATTTCTGTAATGGAAAACTACATGGTTGATCATAGTCAGGCAGATTTGGGCAGAGTGAACACATCTTTGGTCAGGGTCTGACACATCTACAGTGCAAGTGGAATTGGTTTGGCTGATTATGTGTTTCCTGGAGATTTCTCCATGTCACTTAACAGAGCCACTTATTACCAGAGTTTAAATCTGATTATCGTTGGTTTCATTTTTTCTGTGCACAGAAACCGAACTACAGAGTAACAGTCCCACCTTCTCATAAGGACAACTGTAAAATGATTTTCACCTTATGTTTCTGTTGCAGAAGCTGTCACTATTTTGTCTCTTTTTTACACAAATGAGACATGGATTTTTCTTTCTGTCTGGAAAATGTAGTACTGTTATACGTGAACTGAGATATAGCTTCTGAAAAACTGCTATCTGTATTAACATATAGAAGTGTTCTTCAAGCTAGGAGAATAATAGCAGGCAAAACAGTATCAACTCGAAAGAGGCGCCTGGTCTGTGTTGAAGAAAAATAAGTATTGCTACATTTCTGTCCCAGAGAGAGTCCAGATAGCAGAATCTGAAGATACAAAGGAAAAACAGATATGGAATAAAACTGAGCTTTCCACAGTTCATAGTTCTCTCTTAGAGTGATAAAGTAAGGAAGAAGAATAAATACCAGGGAAAAGGAGAGATAAAATGACAACAATAAAAAATAAAACATGATCTGAAAAACTGCACCTCCTAGCAATTTAACAACACATTTTTTTGGGCACTGTAGAGACTTTCTTTTTTCTTTTCCCCAGGAATGTTTATTATTTGTAGATACCCATGTTCCACTACACAAAATAGGAATTAAATTACTAATAGCTGATGTTTGCTTTGGAAAATAGCATTATGTTTAAGATGGTCCAGAGAAGGAAAATTCTAATTCAAAGCCATTCCAAAGTGGTGATGATTTCAGCATCTTTTTCTGTCCCAAAACCAAGCATATGTGGTGGGTTTCCCCGTGCTCTGCTGCAGTCTCCTCACTTCATTTGCAGCGCTCCAGGTGCAAACAACTCAGAGGGAAAACTGAGTCCTCACACTGAACGGAGCTGAAAACTGGGGCTTGGCTGGCTTGAGCACCTGATGCTCATTCAGGCAGAGAAAGTGTGCAGAGCAACTCTGAGTGCTCATTAGCAGAGGTGCTGGGGGGTCACCTGCTGCAGGACCCCCCCTTCCCAAAACAGCTGTGCGTAGGAGGGCTGGCCAGCATCCAGGCTGAACAGGCACCCCAGCCTGTGATGACAGGGCCAGGCCTCCTATTACTAAAGTTGTGCTAGAACTGACACAACCCAGCATCATTTGCCAGTTCCCTTCAAGAGCAGAAATGTGCTCTTGTAGTATTTCTGTCTCAACTTGGGGGAAAAAAGGATTTTTACATAAGGGGAGACTAGATTGCTATCATTGCCTACAGCAGTTGGTTGTCATAATACTTAGCTCACTTAAGGCTTCTCATGAGCTGGAAACTTGTCTTCCCTCCCTCCTTTTCATTCTCAGTTTTCTGCAGGAGCAGAGATCCTTCTCATCATATGGCCACAAAAACCAAAAAGATGTATGATGGCCCAGAGGAGGGAATGTGGTTAAAAGACTAGAAAATGGAGAAAGAACAGAATCTCTCCTTTTGGCAGCAACCTGGATTTATGCTGCATTCAAATGGCCATGTAACCACAATCCACCCACATTAAGTAAGGATTTAGGAGACTGCAGACACAGACCTTCTATCTAAGTTTAGGCAACTCACTTTTCATTGTGTCACTTATTCCATTCCGTAAATTGGAAAGCAATGCTCTTTGAGGTCATTAKGAGGATGTAAATATTAATGCTGGTTAGGAAATCAGACACTGTAATGAAGATACCCACTGGAAATATATACTAAGTAAAACTATTACAAGGAAAGTTAAACCAAAAATTTTGTTTACAGACATTGAGGAACACAAACAAAATATCTGCATCTCCAACAGATGGAGAGATATATATATGAGTAAATTTAATCCACAAGCTGTTTTAGCAGTCTCCAGGATGAAAAAAAGGACATTGGTTACATCTTTGAAAACTTTACAAAAAATATCCATAATTTTGAGCAATTATTTCAGAATTATAACAAAAATTATCTGTAATTTAGTTATCTGAAAGTCTTTAAAGAAACTGACACACTGCAAGGATTTCGTAATTAAACTAGCAGACAAAAATGGAGTCAATTGTAATTATGAATCATCTAGATTATTGAAAAGAAAAATTAAGAGAATTAAATGATGAAATCTCTTATCAGCCACTTGCTGGTTATCTGACAGGTTTAAGGAGAGATTGATACAAGTTTAGAAATAGGATTAAAGATTGCTAATGAGAAGCTAAAAAAAAAGTTTCACTCAAGAATAGGCAATCTTATCTGCCTTTTTATACACTGAATTTTAATGAATGCCTTAATGCCGACTCTTCAATAGATTAATATTTACATTTTCATGCCATATTTATAGTTTTTAGATCCATCTCCTACCATGTTTTAAAATAAMTAACTTAAGCTATATTTGCTTATCCTGTTTATCTTCACAAAGCTACTTGTCGCTTTAAAAAGAGACAGCAAAATCGTAAAATGGATCTGCCTAGGAGGCCGAGAAAGTAGGCTTCATGTAGCAATCAGTAYATCAATATACATAGTCCATGAAAAAACCCCACCATATCATATATGAGTAAGCCTTGAGGAACACAGGCAAGTGTGGGCTAATACATATCAATTCCTGTAATTTACCAGTCCAAATATTCTGTAAGAATTCCCATTAATTTCATTTATGCTGGGCAAGGTGTTAGATAAGTGACATGATTATAGCATACTCACTCACCTTCATAATGAGTTGCTATGAAAAATTGCTGACCAGGGACAGCATCCATTTTAAAAATTAATCTGTGCCACCAATGGGGTGCTGAACTCACTGGGCTCAGGATCAATTATCTAGTCCTCATAACCTTTTCCTAACAAGTGAGATACATAAACCTGGTTAAAATCAACGTCTGTAGAATTTAGAATATTGAAGCAAAGCTCACACTGTTCAATTTTTAGTGTCAAAGATGTCAATATTAATTATAATGYATTAAAAGCCCAACATCCTAATAAACAGATGGAAAATTGGGTCGTTCAATTATATCCTAGAACCAGACTCCTTGTAGTTCATCTAGCATGTATTCATCCATGGATAGCTTGTTACAAAGACCATACTTCATTGTATCTTCCATTTAAAATACAATGGCACCTTGTAGAGTTTTTTCAGAGCGACAGTTTAAGAATCGCTAATTGTTTTATGATATTGTTTGTGGGTTTTTACCAGCTTCCAAAGAAATCCTGGTAGGCCTGTAGGCTAGGTGTGTAGATAAACTGAAGTCCCAGCATCTTTGTAGTCATATCACATTAATTTTGTTGTGTAAATAGCAAAAGACATAACAGACATACTGCTGATGTGCAGCATGACTGAACTTGGTCTCATCAAAACAATGCTAGTAGTACAGATTTTTGATATTACAGAGGGCCCAAACACATTAAGAAGAGTTGAACAACTGGTATCCTGGAAGTTGGTCCTTAACTCAAGTTAATGTGATGTCATCACATAAACTTCTTGGACTGGAATATCTTGGAGGCAAGATAGATACCATTCTGAGAAACCACTTACCTTTTTTTCTTATTGCTATTATGTAATGTTTGCATTTTGTTAGCATTCCATTTTTGCAGGCACTCTACATGGACACAAAGGTTAAACCAAAAACAAAAAAAGAAATCCAGTTACCTGGACAAAAACAAAAACGTAGAGAAAAGGCAATGAAATTACAAGAAAAATGAAGGAGTTGTTATCATGAAATTCAGCCTGCTAATAGCAGGTATCACAGGTTCACAAGTGGAATATGAGTTTGTTCACTGTCTTGTAGAAACTAAAATGATCCTTATGCTTCATAGGTAATTTCTGGAATACAATGTTAGACTAAGGATTCCTATAACGTGAACCCATGTATAGCAGGGATAAAGAAAAGGAAAAAGAAAAGAAAAGTCTAGCAATCTGAATATAATACCCATCACTAGAAAAGAAAGCTTTGAGCATGGATGACTGATAATTTCAATAGCCTGGTTATAATTCTGATTCTAAGGGCCATATATTTTCTCCCTCAGGCAAGATTCTGGCCAAAGATCATCTGTCTGGTAGAACACTGTACTGATCTTAAAATATAGAGAGACATGCAAGAGTCCAGAGCAAGTAGCTAGATTTGAGTTATTTTGGGAACCATTAATTGAAAGAAACAAAAAGATAAAATGAAAAGGCCTGATAAGCTTTATCAAACAGAACTAGAAATATAGCCGTATGTCAACCATGATTCTTGGACTGATTCTAGGATTCTGAATCTAGGACTGATTCAGATAATGGCAGCTATTTCAACTTCTTTTGGCAATTTGAAAGCTACACATGTGCTTCTGCAGTTACCAAGTTCATATGAGTCTGTGATTTAAAATCCTACTATCTGAGAGCTTACTGAGTCATAAGATAGTATTCTGGTCTAGAAAAAGCTGCTGGATCTTATGAACCTTGAACACAAATAGCTTTTGTTGTTTTGTTTTTTTTTCCCCACGTCAGGCAACTTTGCTTCAAAACTTTCAGAGAGAAAGATTAAAACATGCCAATTAATAAGGTATGCTGAAAACGGCTATCCATTTTGAAGCAACTAAACAGTCTGAAATGTTTCAAAACAGAACTGTGCACCAGCTGCTTTCAGTCACCATGCTGCTGACTCTAAAGTACTGAATGTTGTCCACCACATTTGCAGAGATTAAATTTTCTTAGTTTTTTTACACCTAATAAGATAAGTCACTAAAATTTTAAGTCCAGCTGGACAGATATTTAGTCGTGGTTCTCTTGGTAATGTTCAGAAATGACTCAGCAGCAAAAAATCTGTACAAAAAAATGTATTTTTTTGTTATTTTTCAAGCAGAGACCAAGATGTTCTTTGCTTATTGAATAAGAGTTCCAAGAGAATGAAGATGAAAGGTTATTTATGGCCTGATGGAAAGTTCCTAATTTGTCTTGCATGTTGCAAATTGCAAGTGGATTATGTCTTCAKACAACTGGAAGAAGCCTCATATTCRCACCTTCAAGTCCTCATGGGGACTTGAAGCACCATGATATCTGCTGAAGAGACAACACAGCAGGGCATAATCAGTCCAGGAGATTTCTACAGTGCTCTGATGATAACTTCCTGAGACAGGTGATGGAGGAGCCGAGAGGAGACGTTCTTTGCTGGATCTCATGCTTACAAACACGGAAGAATCAGCGTGAGGGACAGCATTGTCTGCAGGTGATGGATTTCAGGATTCTGAGGGAAGAGGATCGGGGCAAAAAGTAAGTTCATAATCCTGGATTTCAGGAGAGCAGTATTTGGCCTTTGGCCTTCCAAGACCTGCTTGGAAGAATCCCGAGGAAAGCAGTCAAGGAATGCAGGGACAGTGTTACAAATGCCAAAGCCCACCTGCATTGAATCTGGCAAACATTGTGAAAGGCTTTCAACAGTGAAAGGGTTTCTACAGATATAGCAACAGCAAAAGGAAGACTAGGGAAATCATGGGACGGCTGCAGAATGCAGGTGGAGACGTGGTGACAAAAGAGATGGAGAAGGCCAAGTACTCAATATCTTCTTCATTTTGGGTCTTTATGGGTAAGACTGTCCTTCAGAAAAGCCAGGTCCCTGAGACCAGTGGGAAAGTCTGGAGCAAGGAAGACTTACCCTTGGTGGACAAGGATCAGGTTAGGGAGCATTTAAACAAACTGGACATATACAAGTTGATGAGACTTGATGAGATGCACCAGCAAAAGCTGAGGGAGCTGACTGATGTCAGTGAGGTCAYTCTTGATAATCTTTGAAAGCTCATGGTCGTTGGCAGAGATGCCTGACGACTGGAAGAAAGCAAATGTCACTCCTACCTTCATGAAGGGCAATAAGGAGGATGTGGAGAACTAGAGGCTCGTCAGCCTCATCTCCATCCCTGGGAAGGCTATGGAGCAAATCCTCCTGGAAACCATTTCCAAACATATAAAGGACAAGAAGGTGACTGGAAGTAGTCAGCATGGATTTACAAATGGGAAATCACGTCTAAYCAACCTGATAGCCTTCTATAATGAGAAGACTGGCTTTATGGATGAGGGAAGAACAGTGGATGTTGTTTATTTTTACTTTAGCAAGGGTTCTCAGCATTATCCCCCATAACAACCTCACAGACAAACTGATGAAGTTTGGACTAGGTCAGTGAACAGTAAGGTAGATCAAAAACTGGCTCAACTGTCATGGTCAAAGGGTTGTAATCAGTGGCAGAAAGTCCAACCACAGGCCAGTAACTAGTGATGTACCCAAAGGGTCAATACTGGGTCTCATACTGTTTAACATCTTCATTAATGACCTGTATGATGGGACAAAGTGCATCCTCAACAAGTACGCTTGGAGTGGTTGACAAAGCAGATGTTTGTGCTGCCGTTCAGAGGGACCTCAACAGGGTGGAGAGGTGGGCCAACAGGAACTTCATGAAGTTGAACAAAGGGAAATGACAAGTCCTGCACCTGGGGAAGAATAACTCCATGCACCAGCCCAGGCTGGGGGCCARCCAACTAGAAAGCAGCTTTGCAGAGAAGGACCTGGGGGTCCTGGTGGACAACAAACTGAACATGAGCCACCAATGTGTCCTTGCAGCTAAGAAGTGCAACAGAACCCTCGATTGCATTAAGAAGACCATTGCCAGCAAGTCAAGGAAGGTGATCCTTCCCCTCTACTCAGCACTGGTGAGACACATCTAGAGTGCTGGGTCCAGTTCTGGACTCCCTGGTACAAGAGAGACAGGGACATAACAGAGTGAGTATAGCCCCCAGCGAAGGGCCACAATGATGATTAAGGGATTGAGCATCTGTCATATAGGGAGAGGCTGAGACACCTGGGACTCCTCAGCCTGGAGAAGAGAAGGCTCAGCGGAATCTGACAGGGGGAAGATGGAACAAGATTCTCAGTGGTGTCCAGTGAGATGATAAGAAGCTGTGAGCACAAACTGAAATGCAAGAAATTATCTTTAAATGTGAGGGAAAAAAAATCTTTTTCATTGTAAATATAATTGAACACTGGAAACAGAGAGGTTGTGGAGTCTCCCTCCTTGGAAATATTCAAAACCTGACTGGACAACATCCTGGGCAATCTTCCCTAGTTGACCCTGCTTTGCACAGGGACATTGGACTCGACAGTCTCCAGAAGGCCCTTCCATCTGGAGAAGTCACTGGACTCAGCAATTCAAAACCTCAGTGATTCTGTGATTTTGTGAGTCTGTGATTTTAGAAGAGATGCCTCTATGATAAGCCCACAAGTGATTTTTACTTAACACAAATGAGCATTTTTAACAGAGACTTTAATGCATAGAATGGCTTAGCAGATGTACATATCAGAAATTTCTGTTGACCTACCTGTGTCTAAACAGCCCAGCCAGTTAGCATGGTTAAATCATAAAGAGAATTAAATGGTTACCATCACTATGTTAGGTTGCTTTCCACTCCCTGGGCTTAACAGCCAGCAGTCTACTTGTGGGAGACTGGCAAGAGAGAACCTTTGGCATAAATCCACAATAAGGTTTGAACTTGTACATTTAAAACCAAATTGCTACAAATTTGGTCTGTGGTAGATGATGTAGCCCAAGGAACATTAACAACAGCTCAAACCTTTACCAATCTTCAATGTTTTCATATAATTTTTCAGGTAAGTTTAATGTAGGACTAAGTATCTTATTTCCTCTGAGTAAAACTCCTACAGCCATGGCAAAGAAGGAACTCTTAAGATTTTTCCATTATTTTTAGCTCACGCTAGATTTCCTAAGTAGCTGGGAAAACTATGCATACATTGTATGACAAGGAAAGAAATGCATTCTCTTGGCTCTGAGAATTCCTGAAAGACATATCTATGTATAATTTCCAGTGTACACTTCAACACTCAGAAAAATAAAGTTCATCATTACAGAGTGGCATTCCTTGAAGAAGAAAAAGGTAAAAGAGAAAGCTGATATGTTTGTCCTCAAGATCAGATGCATCAATTGTTTCCTGTCATTTATCTACAGTTAGCATTTTTCTCAAATTCCCACAATTCTGTCATTCCAGCAGTCATAGAAAGCTGGTGTTGTTGGATAGGAACAAGAGGAAGCATTTCTTTAGTTTTAATTAGAATTATTATTCATAGAAAATTTCTAATGATGCCCATAAAATAATTAATAAAATAGGATTGGCATAGATTCTGACAATGAGAGGCTTGTTGATCTAAGTGGGCAGATACAATGAAGGAAGGCAAGATGCCTGGTGTTCAACTTAACAAATTGCTTAATCATAGCTTTTCCAAGCTTAAACCCATTAAAAGTTGTCTTTCGCAAAGCTCAACCTGCATATAACCCTTCTTTTTATGTGTTAACCTACTTTTTCCATTTTTAATGTAGCTGATTTCATATTAAAACCTTTATAGAAGCTATGTGAACATGATGTTCTATATTCCTATACCCCAACCATGTAGGGAAATTTCCAGTAAGATGAGTCAATGTGATAGCTCCTTTGGGTTGGTTTTATTATTTTTATTTTTTGATTATTCTATTGCTGTAGTGATTAGGATTTCAGGCAATGAGCTAAAACAATATATTACTAGACTAGCAGTCAATCAGATCACTATCACTTCAAACATCATTTAAGAAGATCTACTTTTTTATTATTTATATAGCTCCATAGTTCATGGTGCTACATAGAACAAATCAAAGACAGATTCCCTGCCCCCTAAGAGCTTACAGTCTAGGCAAGTACAAGAACAACAGGAGGAGATAACACAGGCAGGGGACAGAGAGGGGTAGTAAATGAAGAGAAGGACAATTAGATTACAGTCACATGAAAAGCTAGTGTGTTTATCTTGGTGGATACAAACTGGGGAGATGAGGTGCTTGAGTAACTTTATTTTTAATTAGAACTACATTTTATAGGAAAGCCAGAAGAAAAGGGTTTTGAAAATAAATTTGAAAGTGTCAGAGGTGCTTGTAGGAAGTCAAAGAGGCAAGACTGGAAGGGAACAGGACACTAACATATTGAAGCTGGAAAGCAATGATCTTGGATGTCAGACGAGTCAACCTCAGTGACCCTTTCTTTTCCTACACATCTTTGAAAATATGACAAAAAGCACAATTGCTCCTGTACACCTAAACACAGACTGATATCTTATTTTGCCTTTAATATTGTATCTATCAGTACACGTTTGGGGATGTATTGGACAAAATCTTGATTTCTCTGAAGTAGGAGTTTTGACACTGCTTTCAAAGTAGTCAGCTTTTTGATCATCATATTTTGTGGTTGTTGATGTATTTGGAGACTAGTGTGTTGGGAGACTAGAGTGAAGTTGTGTCTAAAGTACTTTAAATATTTTTCTAATATCCTTAATAGAATAATAATACAAAAATTATTTTCTAACTTTATCTTTTACCTCTTTGTATGCTGTTATCTCTGCTCGTGACCCCTTTTCCCTGAAAGCATTTTGATTTTGTAGAATATCAGGGCATTTCTCCTACTCTATTTGAGGCTTTGGATTTTGGTGGGTTTTTTTTCTTCATAAATTGTGTCTTTTCCATTCTGAAATATTAATTAGTTAGTGTAGTAGGGCTAAACAGTGGTGGTTTTTTTTTTTTTTTGGAAGACTCTATGGATGAAGCCAGGAAGGATTATTGCACAGAGCCTCAAGTAATATAAACATGAAAGAGGTTCTTTCAAACCTACACTGAATTCTTCAACTGAAAATTGAGATAGAAACTTCAGAAAGTAATATCTCATAAAAAAACTGCCAGATACTCCCTGGATATGTTTGTATTTGTGTATAGGAGAGCACTATTAAATGGCCTGATGATGTCTATAAGAGGCCAAATCCTCATTTACTATAAAGCACCACATATGTCTTGATTTCATCCAACTATTTGGCTCAGAATTTTCACTACCAGTCCTTCACAAATGACATTTGTCAAAAAGCTAAAGGGGTTTTTTTGTCATTTATTCTGTAATATCAGTGTAGTTACYTATTGCTATATAACCATGCTGAGGCAACCTGCAGATCCGAATTGAGATCTTGAGAATCCTTAAAGATTATAGACATCTATCTTCCTTGAAACAGATGCAGTAAAAAAGTCCCGTTCAGTTTTTACCTCCAATTTTCATCCACCAGGGAGCACCATATAACTGACTTATAACTGCTTTAAAAGTCTTCTCTAGAGTGACATTCAAGGTCAGTCAGAGAAGCACGCGTCGTACTGTCCTGGGAAATCAACAGACTAATTGAGCTATTATATGAAACCACATAAAGCAGTTATATACGGATTCTGAATCTTCATGGGCCAGATACTCACTTGATTTTAGCTGGTGTAGTTCCATTGACTTTAATGACACTATAGAAATTCATGCTACATGAGCATTTGGGACTAAGCCATTCAGAGGCCTTTCAAAATGAGGAAGTTTTCTTCAGAATTGAGGATTTCCTTCAAAACAGTGAAGGGAAAATGAACCATTGAGCTTTTTGGAGTACAAAACTACCAGTAGTATTTTCTACTACTTTGGGGGTCAACTCTTTGTTAGTAATTTTTCCTTAAATGTCTTAATTTTCTGTGAAAAATACAGAAATAATTACTAATGGACAACAAAGTAACAGTATGAATTAATGTACAATTTTTAAAAAAAGCCATTATCCTACTATGAATCTGTGGAGCCATGCATTTCTAGTCTCAATCTTAAATACAAATCTCCAGTTACTTTGCATATTGCACTTAATAATGGAAGGCTGAAATTCTCACTGAAATCTTAATTAAGCCACACTACTTCTGCGTGAGGATTCTTGTTCCTTCGGGCATTTTGACCCAATACAATATTTGGGACGTATTCTGCAATCACACTTATTTTGGCCCACATAAAGCGTAATGAGAATTAGTCATGTGCATCAAGGTGAGAATGGAACTCCTGCTTATTTCAACAACCTTAATAGAGAAAAGAAAGGTTTGTTTGAATATAATACAGCATTTTATTACATGATTTTACAAATTTTATTGTAAATCATCAATCAAATGCAATAGCCAATTATTTTTTCCATTCCAAACCATTATAATTAGGAGTATTCATTGTATTGTATGACAGTTACTTTCTTTTCCTTTGTATTTTAAAGAATTAACTTAAACTTAAATATGTATTATGTAAGTATACTCATTTTCAGAATCTTTGCTGAAGGTGTTTTTATCTTGTTTCTACTTCAGACAAAGATAACCTGTTCTTTGTTATCACATAAATTGGGATGAAAATCTCACAAATATAAGAGAATTTGCTTTCTCAGTCCCTATTCACAATGGAAATGGCCAGCTCAGTCTCTATGAAGATTTATGAGAACTGGGTAGTAGACACAAACCTCCCCCTTCCCCCCAAATTTCATGATATCATTTCTACAGTCTGGATGATATATCTTATACTCCTGTGCTAGAAAGATGATGATAACATTAAATTAAACCCCAGTAAACAAATGATCTCATTACTCACCAATGACTGTTTATATATGATAATTGTAAAGTTTGGGKTTTTTTTTTAAATTAGCCAAATGAATTATTTTCCATATAAAGACCATCTTCATAATCTTTTTTGGTTGACATAACATTCCTACATAGCCCATCCTATACATTTTTTGTTGAGATACAAATAAATTTACAGTAGATGGAGGTGCAAGATTCTGCATCTGTAGGGCAGTATTTCAAAATGTTATGTCCAGGAACTCACCACAGGTAGAACATATAAACTAGCTTTGAAGCAGCTAAGAGCCAGATCCTGCAAAAACTTATCACAATGGGCTGTATGGTTTCTCTCAGAAATCCCAGCAAACTCTCTGGCCACGCGTTTAGTGGCAAGAATCAGCAGGATAGGGCACTAAGCTGAGGCTAAGTACCAGTACTGACACAAAGTACTGTACATATGTTGCTCAAATGACACAGCAAAAATAAAACAACTAAAACTGACATAATTTTAATGCTTTTTTTTTTTTTTTTTTTAATCTTGATTCAAACAGCAAACTGAGTGCACTTTAACTGTTATCACAATGTGGTCAAGAGGTCTGTGTCTTTTACCATTTACACACAATTGTTCATGACAGCATGTTATCAGCCTAGTGGAAACCAGGGGTGTAGCATGGTAAGCAGTGGTGGTAGTGCACCTATTTTTTATATTATCTAACTTGAAAATATGTCTCTTCTAAGATTCCTTTTTCTTGATAAAAATAGTTTTCACCAAACGTTGGTGGTGCACACGCACTACCATTCATGCTTGGCATCACACCCCTGACAGAAACACATGTTCTTATTTTGTTGATAAAAAGTATTACAAAAATTTCCATACAAAAACTATTTTCATAGAAATCTTGCATTTCCACAAATAAACCTGAACATTTTTTTTTTGAAAAAAAAAAAACTGCTCAAGAATTTTGTTCATTTAGTACTGTGACTGTATTGAAAAATGCAGTCCTCCTTAAAGTTCTCCACATTCACTTCTTTTAGGTGACCCACCCCACTTCCAATATTAGCGAGAATTGCACAGGCTCCATTGAGTTCAATTAGTAGCAGGAACGAGGGTTTCAAAACCCATTCAGGCTAAAATGCAAGCCCTCTATGTGTGAAATACACTGCTTCCCACCCCCCTCCCTCTTTTTACAATTAAAGAAAAAAAGTAATTGCTTAWATCTAAAGGTTGTAAGATACATTCCTTTGTACTAAAGAAACTTTCATTCATCTAAAAATTGGGTCAAAATTAGGGATTTTTTTTTTGTTGGTTTTTTAGATCAAAGTTCCAGCCCAGGTAAATTTAAGTTACTGATTTTTTTTTTTTTTAATTATTCTTTATTTACTTAGTTCAGTGACACAGACAGTCCAAAAAGCAGGTGAGCATCCTCATTTTTATCCTTCTATTCATGGGATTCATGTTTCTTCATTTTAACATTTCTCCCATCCAGGAAGCTCATATCGCCTGTCCAGATGGTAGTTTCAGTCTACCAGCAGTTACCAACTCTTCTATGCTTGGAAGTTCAGAAGAACATATGGTTTCTTGTTCCACTACAGTTCTGAGATATTACTTGTACTAGACTCCTTCCATGGTTAGTATCGTCTTGGACATTTATTCTCCATCTCCTGGCAACCGTTGAACTTCAAAAGGAACCTGTAATTTCTCACTGAGACTGCATTTGAAACCAGCCACAAAACTCACATGGAACATTCATTCATTCAGAATGGTGGAAACCATGACGAACAGTGTAACCCCGCATAACTTGGTTGATCCATGATGCTTGTGATTCGAGTCTGGCCATTGCAACTGCTGAGATCACAGAGTCTCTAGTTCATAGACACAGCGGCATGAGGTAACTCATTTTATTTTGCACAGGTTGCATATTTCCACAGGAAACATTCTCGCAAGGTTGTTTGGAAAAAAGACGACAGTTTGTGCTTGGGGTATTTGGCTTCCCAGCTCTATGCCATGGTTTCTTTACCCGGCAACCTTCTGTCGTTAAACGTGTGCATGTTGATAACTTCTTCTGTTTTCACAATAACGGGGGCCTGTGGCTTGTGTTTTAATCGACGCTGACACTTCAGAGACATCCTTAGCTCCTCCACCATGGCACTACAGAAGGACCTCTACAGAGGGAGATAGAGGAAGAAGAAAAAAAAAACATCTGTAAGAAATGTCTAGTGCAATGTCTAGAAGCAGATTCACTCTATTGACACAGTCTTGTCAGTCCAGTAAGTTTGCTTTGTCTCAGCCTGGAGCTCATAACAAATTGCTGTCTTTTAAATAGGCATCACATAATAATTAAAATGACTTATCAAGCTGTGATGACTCAGTGAAAAAATCACCTTGTCTCTACAATTATTTATCTGGCAGCTACTGACTATGGATGCATATGATACATAAAAATATTGCAAACAGATGTTCTGTTAACATAGTTTAGCCTTACAGGATAGCATCTGAATGCAACGTGTATATTAGGTATTCAATAAAATCTCCTTGCCCATATTTCAAAAGAATATATTTTATTTCTATATGATTTAACTAGCTGTTCTTCAACAAAACAACAAGCCTTAGTGTAGAAAGTTTACATAAATTAATGTTTAAATACTGTTAAAATACAGACCCATTACTGAAAGCAAATATCTACTCCATTATTTTTAGTATCTTCTGTATCTAAACACTTCTTCCACTACTGACTATCATTTGTGGAGTATATATTTGCAAAAAATATTCAGTTTCATCGGCCTTTATGAAGAGCATATTATCAGAAAAAACAGTTCTTTAACATGTTTACATCAAAAGCTAGATCCTCAAAGCCCTTTTTCCATTTTACAGTGCAAGAAATTTGAAAAGTAAAATAAAATCTCCCTTATTTCCTCAGTGTGATTGAATTCTCAACTGCTAATAGTGTCCTGAGCAATTAGCTTCTCCTCAGTGTGAGAATTGGAGTATGGACGAAAAATGGAAGTAAGGAAGAGGAGTCTCAGTTTTGGGGTCTGTGAATTAACCACTTTTATCATATACTTTAACTTAAATGTTTTCCAGCTAATGAAGAAATGTATTAACTAAATAACACATCCCAGAGCCTGAGATGTTATGAAAAGCCTCTGACAATTGCTCTCACCCAAAGCAAATTTGATGTATAATCTAGCCCTTTGCATTTTGCTTTCTTAATAACTAATCTCCAGCCCAGAGAGAGGATCTGGAAAAAGAAAAAAAAAAACCAAAACAAAACAAAACAAACAAACAAAAAACCCACAAAAAAAAACCAAAAACCAAAAAACAAACAAACAAAAAAAAACCAACAACAGAGCACCTGGAATTGCTTTAAATATCTCTTGATCATTGTTTGATTTTGTGTGATTAGTGGTAGATCATCAGTCAATATATAATTGTCTAATTTATTTCCCCAATCAAGAACTCTGCTTTATTTGTAAACTGTTACATCTCCATTATTCATACAAACCTGGAGTTTGGAGATTAGATCCAGAAAATATTTAAGCACCTCACTCTACCTAGTTCTTTGGGAGCTTAAATTGAAACTGTGTTTATCAAAATCTGCATTCAGCTTCCAACCTCCAGGGCTGAAGGCACTCTGAGCAGTAAGGCACTCAGTTTTCCACATTAAACTTTATAGRTTTGTCATCTGGCCATAGCCAGTAGAAATTCTGCTAAACACATTGGTGCTTTGCTTAGTCCTGGATCCCACCAGAATTCACACTCAAGTTCTCCATGGTCATCAATTCAGTAGGTGTGCTCTCAAAGGACCTAACAAATCAAGTTCCTCAAAAAAAAGTGGCAACTGCTAAAGAAGGACACGTGGCAAACATTACAACTTTCTTCTGTGCAGCCATTCATCAGCTGGCACATTAGAGCTGAATGTGAGACACATTTGAGAGTGTCAATTCAACAGTGTCTTCTGCTGGAGGAGATTTAAGCTTCAGTGTCTCAGCAAAAGGCTGTAACCTACAGGCGTTAGACCATTTCAAGGTAAAAAACACTTGCAGTTTCCACTACTGATCCTGTTCCACTTTGCACGGAAGCAGTTACAGAGGCAGAGCAGGAGAAAGTGAGAGAAGGAGAGTGTGGGCTGTTCTGTAGATTAGGGATTATAGCACACAGTGGCAGAGGAAAGGCTTCAGTGGTAGTTCCTGTTTCAGTGATGACTTCAATACGTTTATGTAAAATTCTGTTTAGTGCAAAAGAGTGCAAACATGAGTTGTCTCAGTCATGGGTTAGAACTGAACCTGAATCCCCCAAATCCTGAACAAATGCCCTCTTCTCTAATCCTTTGCATGAATAAGGGAATTGGCAGGTGAGAAAGAAAGGGTAATCTTACTCTGGCTGTGACACTCTTCCTTTCAAACATTCCTTTCTCCTGCTGAGTTTGAAATAAAAGTATGACACCTACTCAATTTATGATAGAAAGTGTTTAGCCACCTACAAGAAAAGTTTAAGTTGTGAATCCAAAGGAGATGAAGGTATATCTCTCTGGTGCAGAGTCAAGCACAAGTCCTTCAGAGGCCAAAGTTCAAGACACAATTCGTCATTTCTGGCTGGCTACATGGAGTGACTTCTGCAATGGACACTCTTTAGCAATCCCTTTTAAAAATGTTCCGGTGCACTGGGTTGACATCCAAGACAGAACTTATAGCTTTCATTGTGTGAAGGAGGTGGCTAAAATTTCTAATTGAATGGTCTGAGCTGTAATATGTCAGATCTTCATGCATAAGSTATCTTTGCTTAG
This sequence comes from Phoebastria nigripes, assembly GCA_035582835.1. Classification (NCBI taxonomy): domain Eukaryota; kingdom Metazoa; phylum Chordata; class Aves; order Procellariiformes; family Diomedeidae; genus Phoebastria; species Phoebastria nigripes. The sequence goes on along the minus strand of JAYKAV010002965.1, from coordinate 540,617 downwards.
TATTGTGTACAAAGCAGGAAACTGCACCTCCTTCTTATCCAGCTGTTCTTTGAAAGAAAATACTCAATTCTCTTAGACTTTCTCTTCTTTTAAGAAAGTGCGGTTGCTTAACAACAGAACTGCAGTTATGATTATGAATTTGAAATTAGTCCTGAAATCTTTTGAAAGGGCAAGATTTAATTTAATATTCCTTAATGGCTTACAGGCTAAATTGCTAAGGCTTGCAGATCTTGGCATTTTCACTATGTGGGGAACCTAGCACGTAACTCAGGAATTTCACGGGGGATCCATTAAGAAGTAAATGTTGCAACTCTCAGTGTTACACCACCTCCAGACATTATATGGCTCTCACCTCTGGAATCACAGACCTAACTGAAACATTCTGAGGAAAAAAATCCTAAATTTAAAAATGGTGCATTAGTACTTAACACTTTCAAGATTGTGTCCCTTGTATTTTTTTTGCCAAGACATCTAACAAGAGTGCCAAAACAGAGTGAATCCTTTTCAAGGTGCATCAATCCACCAAAAATCTTTTGCAAACATCTGCAAACACTTACCAAAGGATATAAATTTTTAGGTAATATCAGTAGGAACAGGATTACAATCAAGAGCCAAGAGGTAAGAAGATACATGGACTTGATGCCAACATTCTGAAATATCCTGAAAATGAGATCTCAAGAAACTTGCCAACACATTTTATCTGAGAATTTTACCTGGATCTGAAAACTCATTAAATGAGAAATGTCGGCAAGACTGACAGTCTTAAAAAGGCAGTTAACACAATTTTGAGATAGTAATTTTATCTAGAAAATTCTTCCATTCTGTGTTTTCAAATTATTTTGTATAAATTAAGTTCACAGGAACTTATCTGCATATATTGTATTAAAAATATGATCTAATTACTTCATTTACTATGTTTTTTATGTATGCCATGTATTTTAAAATATCAAATGTCTGAAAATAGGAAACAGTATTAGCTCCCAGACAGTACCATTGTTTTGGTAACTGAGCACTGAATAAGAGAAATATTACATATCTTTTTTTTTTTTTTTCCCCCCTTCAAATTTCACTCACTCATGTATTTTAAGAACGATGAATTCAAGGTTATGTAAAAGTTCATGACCTGGATCCTTATTCTTCTTTGGGTTCTATCTGAGAAATATAAGGAAGAGTTTTCCCACATATTACAAAATCATGTTCAAAAAAGGTTTACAAAGGAATACTTTATGTTTGACCTTTTTTTGTAATAGAAATTCTTTTCTTGTCTCGTTTCAATTCCAATCTGTGTACACTCTCCATTTTCTGTACAGTTAAACTTTGTGTTCTTTCACTGTTAGGATACAACTTTTGGAGTAATAAGACATGAAAAAAAGAAGCAGCTCTAGAATACTTTTTTTGTGGCAGATAAATGACATTTTCAGATATGATTTTAGAAAATATAATCCAGYGTCTCGATCCTGATTTCAATTGACCATTCAGATTGTTAGGGAAAAACAATGAAATGTTTACAGAACTTATAGGCTATATTTCAAAACTGTTGTCCATCATGAAATTGAGCACTTTTAGTATATATTACAAGACACTCTGCTTAATTCAAAGAAAATAACCTTTTGCCCCTAACTTACCTTCCACACTGCAGGCATGTTACAAGAACATCAGTTGTTATTGATTTTTCACCAACCCTTACAAAATCGTAAGTTGTCTTCTTAAATGTTACCAGAAAGTAAATGCTGTCTCCAAGTCATCTTAGATGTAATCAAACAGTAGAAGAGTTGAAGGCAGGCATACAGTTCTCTAAACACTAGTGCAGTTAAGTGCAACTGTTTTGTTGCAGCAAAACAATCACTATAAAACATTAGAAAAAAAAGCTGCAATTCTAAGTGGTGAGTTCAAGTGTGCAAAAGAAAATTTTAATCAGAACTCTAGTTCTTAGTCTTTTAACACAAAGTAATTTTGAAAAAGCTCATCTCCTTAAGAAGAGTAAAGTAACTGATACCTCCTTCATTTGCCACAGCTGACAGCTCACAAGTCATGTAGAATCAAGATAATTTTGTGAAATGTTACCACTGTTTATGATCTATTTAGACAGCTTGTGTATGGCTTTACAGCCTGAGAAAAAACCATGTCTTTGCATGTATGTATTAATATGAAAGCTAGACAATATTTAAACTGTTTTCATTATATTGCTATATAGGAATTTAGAAAGGTAATTAGAAATCATATTATCATTTGTTAGACACAGAATTATGAGACTATCACGATAGATTTTGCTTTTAACAGCCTAAAAAGAGCAACAGGAAGACAGCAATGGCATGCCTGTACCACTGTTAACATTCTAATTTGAGTGAGTAATATTCAATGTGTTTTAAATATAAAAATCTCCAATTGCTTGCTGTTTTATTTTTTTTCCCTCTTTGATGCAGTTAATATAAAGTTGACTGTCAACATTCAATGAAAAACTATAAGATTTACTCAGAAGTTCATTACTTCCAGTCTTGTGTGTCAGATGCTATTTGAAGCCTTGTTTAATTTTCTTAAAACAGTAACAGCAGTAATCCTGCATCGTCATGTTATGGGTCAGTGTTTTAGCATGTAGTAGGGTATATCAATCAAACTGTTTTTCGTCTTCTCGAAGTTAGCTGAGAATGAATGCACAGCGCTACCCTGACCCTCCCTCCTCATCAGTTTCTGCTTCCATATGCCACTCCTCCAAGGATTTTGAATGTGTATATAGAAAACCTGTCAATCTTAAACCCCCTAGACAGAAACATGAATCCTAGCAAAATGTTGACTTAGGAACACAAAGAGATGAACAATTAATGGAATGAAAATAACCTCAGAAAAAGAAAAATCATATTTCATTGTAGCTGAAGTATTACCATTTCAAAATAAGTTAAAGTGTACTTGTAATGATCATATTTTTAGGTTGCTTAGTTATATACCTAGCCTTAGACATGATTGTTGATTGAAGGTTGTACACATATATATGTATATACATATATATCTATATATACATAATATGTTTACATTAAAAATATTTCTCCACAGACTTTTCTGATGTACTACATTTCCAATCCATAGCAAGTATAATGCACAAGTACACTGCAGACTAAGTTCACATCAATTAGCTGAAAATATCACCAATACATTCTCAATTAGCAATTATTGGTTTTTTGGTAGAAGTAGAACAAGCAGCCATTTTAGGACATTATTTTCAGGCAAAAATATATGGGAGATTTCATTGCCTATTCAAATACAGAGAATAATACCAAGCAAAATGAAAATTATAATTCTGTAAATTAACCTTTGCTTCCACAATAGCATCTACAAAGTCAAGACCAGTAGAGCTGTTCCGGACAGCTTGGTGAAGCATTAGGTGCTTCACCCTCTAACTGAATTGAATGCTGATTGTTTCAAGGACTTTTCTAGCTATTTTATGGAGAGGATCAACAAGAATCTGATGGGACTGACCCTTTCTGTAACAAAACAACACTGAAATAATCTTCCACGGGCTGAAGTGCTCACTGAGTTTGAGAGTTATGAGATGAACTTAGATGACATACAGGACCTCATTGCAGGCCACTTCTAGCATAGATTGTTAGTGTCTCCCAGTAGGACAATAAGATTCCAGCTTGCCTTAAATGATCTGTTCAATAAATTATCAATTGGTGTCCAAAAAACCAATTGAGCCACTCTCAAATTCTAAAATTTATTTCCTGCTGAAACAAAATGCACTCTGGTGGATGAGAGAGACTTCTGGGAAAACAACTCTGATTCCATTTAAAGTCTTCTGAAACTATTTAACCTTGTTTCCAGCCTGAGTGCAGCCTGACATCTACACTAGTTCCTGTGGTTGATGGGGAACTCTATCAGTGCAGAAAGCTTTTTCAAAGGTGGCTTTGTTTAGCTCTGCCAGCAGCCTTTCTGGCCATCGCACTGACCATGATGTTTTTCTGACTCACCTGTGGACCTAGGCTGGGGCAGGTGGGATTGCACTTGTGTGGTTCCACTCTTTCCTCTCAGAGAAATCCCAGAGGATGACATAGGGCAATTGCTCATCAGCCCCGAGGGCTCTCTCTCATGCAGGATTCCACAAGGTTTCATCCTGTCATCTTTCCTTTCAACATGTATATGAGGCCACTGAGGAGATAATGAAATAATTTGGGCTGTGGTGTCATCGGCAGGCAGATGATACACAGTCCTACTCTCTTGTCAGACCAGGATGGTGCAGTCATTTTGCGCTTCCAGTACCTGGCTGAAATAGGGGTGTGATGGCAGCTTAATCCCAGGGAGATAGGTGCTATGTTGGACAAGTAAAGGGAAGCATTCAGAAGATATTATCTACCCTTATTATTCAGTTCCACCTCTTGTGAAAGAGGCTTACAGTCTCAGATTTCTCCAGGTTCCTAAGTTTGGTTCTGGGTTTTCAAATTGGATCAGTGGTGATAACTACTGTTTGTCACTTGTGTTTCAGTCAGTGGCAATAATTTCTACAGGCATGAAGCCTGCCACACCAGTCCAGGTCTTCTTCCAGAACATCTTACTGCAGTACAGTGTCCCTGGACAATGGCTACAAATGACTGCCAGGTGTTTAATAAGTGCTGATAGCAATTCATAGCACTTCAGCCATGTAGCTGCCGCTGAGCAGATAAATAACAGAATACAAGATACTGCCTATCTGATTTAGAACGATATCCAGTGCAACATTTTAATGGTTCTGTATGTTGTGATCACAGCTGTGCGGGGTATTTCTCTGCCTTTCAGCAGAGATGATCCTGATTGCACTGAAATCAGTCACCTGAGATCTTGCACTCTCAGCCACTGGATGTGAAAGTTCATTCACCTGTTAAAACATTGTTGATCCTAGATCTAAATTCATTCTCTGTTCATCCAAGGAAGGTCAGGTTTGTTGATCTTCAGGCATGGTGAAAGGAAGTGATGATGATATGTAATTAATCCTTTGGAGTATGAATCTATCTGGATTAAAATACTGTATATAACACCATATAGTTTAATTTGAAAATAAATAGTCCATCTTACAGAGACATTTTAGAATATAAATAAAACCTTTCTTACCTGAGTTTAGCTGTATCTAAATAGCTTTTTTGAAAGTTTGCTGAGCTAAAGTCCACTGTACATTATTCACTGTAAAAATTTATACTAGTTTTATAGTTCAGTGTGATAGTATAAACTTAACATAAAATTTGGCATGGCCTCAAATCATATTGAACAGAGAGAGACTATTAGTATTAATTTAATGCCAACGGTTTCTACTGTTTTGGAAACACTAACTATTATAGTCATATTGCACTACATAATATCAAAATGGTTAGCATCCATTTCTCTATAATTACATGGTTCCATCTGGCAGTCTAGGATATTTTCTCAATCTAAAAGGCAGCTGGAAGTGCTTGTTGTTACTTTGCTGGCTTATACAAAAGTCAAAGTAATCTAAATCAGATGAACTAAACTGTGCTTGCTACCACACTTAGCTATAGTATAGCTGATTAATTAAAAATGCAAAGATTACTATTTATATATTAAAATATTTGTATACATGACATGTTAAAGTAATATTTAGGGGAAGACAATGGAAAATTATTAGAAAGACTTGACTGTTATATAATCTGACATTTTTTTCCTTGAGAATGAAGAAAAATTTTTTTTTCCAGAGAAGCCAATAATTATATAATGTGAATGTTTCTTCTTTCTACTGGTGAGTGAAAGTGAACTATACTTGCTATAAAATAAATGACATGTAAGGGTTTACAAAAAATTTTTATACAACTTTAAATTCTTGTCAAACATAAAATATTCCATAACTCAGACCTGTAATTTAAGCCCTGATCTTCAAGTGAATATCTATGGAGCAATAGTGAGTCTCCTGAAATCATATTCCAACTTTTGTACTTGTGCAATGGTCGGCTTTACATACATTTCTAATCTTTCTGTTCTTTGTTTCTTGAATGATACAAATTAAGATATTAAAAATACCTCAGAAGCAAGGTCCATTACCAAATAGATATTGGTTGAGCTGCAATCAAAAATCGAAATAGAGGTCTTGTTTTTAATGTTTTATTGTTTGCAAATGATTTTTAAAATGCCGCAGTCAGTCAAATTGCTTTTTTCCACTTTTTCCATTTTTGTCTTTTCATTTCTTTTTTTCTGTGAAAGGTGGGGGGTTTTGTGGGTTTGATTTTGTTTTTTTGAGTTTTTGTTTTGTTTTGTTGKTTTTTTTGTAACAGTTCCTTCCATTAGGAAATATCCTCTAATGTGTACTTAGGTGGTTTCCAAGAGGGCATTTAATTATAATTAATACCTCAACTTCAAGTAATCTGTACACTTACACACACACAAATTAGCCATACAAGTCTATACATCCACATACAGTGCTCAAGCAAGTACAGGATGATGGAAGTTCCCAATTTTCCAACTGCATATCTGCAGAATGCAATGTGTTAAAGCTGGAAAAACATTTCCTTTTATGAGCTGTTACAGCTGCTGCTGCTTTTACCAGCCAACATTAAAAATTCTGAGGTTACTCCATTACAAAATGTGACATGACAATACAGACTACATCCCTGACTGTACATTGTATAAAAGTTACTTGGGATATAAATCCCAAAGCCTTTACTTTGATTTACCAAGAATGMCCACATTCTTTTGTTTATTGTAGCCTGAAGAACAGGCTTTTCAACTTTAAAATCTTTTGAACTTGCCTCCCCCTGGAAAGGAAAAAAAAATTAGTAGGCTGGCATTTACTTTGGGGTTGTTCCAAAACTATTATAAATTACTGTCCCAAATATCAAAGGCTTTTGATATTAAACTATTAGGATTATTCTCTGAACTCCAATAACACTGACATAGCTGCATTTTTTGAGAAAGTAATGAAAAGTCTTCAATGAAAACTAATTTAGTAAAATTTGGGGGGGGGGGGGGGGAAATATTCTGGTAAAGTAAGAAGGGATCCTAAAAATCTTTTTGTTTTTCATATGAAATTATTGTGGCAATTTTGTTTTGCACTGTTGTTAAGATAACAGTTAAAACAAAGATGGAAATACTGACTTTCTACATATCCTGCTGATAAAGAAGCATCCACAATATTTCAGTACTGATTAACTTCTTCCTGTAAGACTATTCCATACAGGACAAGTTATATGTATGCACTTTGCTCACCTCAATTCTAAAAAGAAACATTCTAAGACATAACAAATTTAATTTATCCTGCTGCAGATAGATTGTAGAAGAACCTTGGCAAATAAACTCATGTTAGCATTTACACTAACTTCATGTAAACAAATCAAGAACAGTTAAACCGTATTTGAGAGAAGCACAATAAGGACGTGGTGTCAACTGCATATGGTTACAGCACAACAGCTTTTTCAGCCTAGCAGCCCTTGACCCCTCCTTGCCTCTTGGGAAGGGTGTGCGTCCACTACATTAATAAAACCAGGTTTCAAAATAACTTCTCAAGCCAATGCCACCTTCTCCAAGAAACCAAGACCAGGATAAGTACAAGGACAACCATTTGCAAGGGTGACAACAAGCAATGTTCTATACATTCTTGACATTGCCTTCAGCAACTTCATCCTAACGTTTTCAGCAGTGCACACGTAGTTTCTACCACACAGCTGACATTTATGGTAATATCTAATCACTGTGTGAAGCTGGTATCAAAATGGAAGTAATCTCAGAGAAGACTTTTTTTAAAAAAAAAAAAAAAAAAAGAAGGAAAGGTCACTAAATTCTCAAACTGAGAATCATCAATATATTATGTTAAATATTAATGGTCTTCAAGGTCAATGTTTTCCCTGTCCCTTATGATAATAATATGAGCTATACAAAACTAAATGTATGAAATGGACATAAACCCATAACACATTGAAGCACATCAATAAAAATAAAAAGGACATAGTAATTGTTTTAAATGACTTCTGTTTCTAACATTGCTTATTCACTGCCCTCTGAGTGCCTGTTAAAATCAGGGAGCAGGTCATTCACCAGAAAAAGCAATTATAAAATGCAAATGACTGAGCATTTATTGTCAAGATTGGCTAGATAAAAAGGTCTGCTTCATAACATGTTTCCAAGCAGATGACATAATTAGATGTTTGTATTATAAACAATAGGAAAGAATACAAGTGTTTAGCATTTTTTAGAAAGGCTGCAATTAAAAAATAGGTGAGCATTGTGACATAAATTCTATTAAAAAGTAACAATTAAATTTCCCTCTGAGAAATTAGAAGGCACCATCTTGTGGTTACTCTGCAGGAATGCAGTCAGGATAGCCTCCAACCTGCCATCTCCTCCTGCCCCTTCCCGATGTGTCAACTGGAATATCAAAATTCTGCCATAGACAAGGACAATGCTTTGTCATTCCCAATACACCCTCTGAAAAAAATCAGTGAGACTATGTACTAGGTAGGACTAGAGAAGTTATTTAGCTCAAAATACACCCCAGGTTATCACATTACTCAAATGTGTGTTTGAGGTAGACAGCAAATTCAGAATTATTGGCAATTGTAGCAAAAACACACTTAATTTCTAATAAGTTTAAGATCAAATACTACCATAATCTAAAGTCTCTGCAGCTCAGTAAAGCTGCATGAATTTTTGAGCCAGCTAAGATCAGAAACTTCTATTCCTGTTATCCTTACATTATCAAAACCAAAACATTTTGTGCATTTTGCAGAAGGTGTTCGAAATTTTTGTTAATAATTTATTTTGGGCAAGAGTCAACCAGTTAAGTTTGTGCCATCTTCAAAGACATAGTCTCATATACAGGTCACAGTTCAGCATTCAGAACTTCTTGTTCAATAGAATCTGCAGTTGTAAGAAAAACACTGTTTTGCATGTAACACACGTGTATATTCACAGTTACTGATGTCTACTTTGGGTCCAGTCCTGCTAACTGCTCATTCATTGTACCTTGTGAGATAAACTATCCAGACTGATCTTTCTCAACTTAATTGTGTAGCTAAGCGGTGAATTATTTACCATGGAAAGTTCAATTGTTTTTGTCTTCCTTGGGAAATGTATGTAAAATATAAACGAGTATCAGTTTAGTTATTGTTTTTATTGCTTTTATAATCRATTATAAACAAATAACTATTCCAGAGAGGCTAATTTAACTGATGTTTAGGTTATGATTTGATCATATAACTCCAGAAATATGTTGCTGGTGTTACTTTTTCAGTGCACTCTAAGATTTTAATCTAGTATTTTGTATTATAGGAAGTCTATGACTAGATCTTCCCTAGTGAAACAAAGAGTTAAGGTACGCTAACACATGTCTCATTTCACATTTTTTGAAGTACTTAACAGTTCAAAATTAATAAAATGTACATCTGCTATTTTTTCACAAGCAGACCTAATTCTGACCTGCTGATGGCTCAATGAATTTTGAATGTTTATAAATGATAGTAGAATTGAATCCATATATTGTTCTTTTCACATCCATCAGATCAGGATCTTCTAGAAAATACTTAGTAAATTAGGACACTCATTTTTTAAACAAACTAGCCATAGTAAGTGTCAGTGACTGACAGTCTAACTGTGATAACATCCAGGCTCATCTTTGCTTCTGAAGGGTATCAATAAAAGAGGAATTTCTCTGTGTTTAGAAAGTGTTGTGGTGGCATGCATTCATCTGTTTCATGGAAAGACTACAGCTAGCGTCACATGTTTCCTTTGGATTTTTGAGCACATCAGGAGCATGGATGTTCTGAACCACTTTGGTTACAAGATTCAACAGTTTTTTAGCAAATAACACAATTTTGTCTACTGCTTTTCTGAGCTCAATTCCTTTCAAAATTTCACTCCTCTAACTAGGTTCACACCAGCCAATGTCTCTGTTTACGTGTGCGCTCCAGGAGGGGGGTGACATTGAAAATGCTAAAAAAACATATCTAGATTATACACTTTAAATCTGCATTGCCTCCCCACTGGAAGTGCAACTGTATATTTTGTATGCATCAAAAAGCAGACACACATGTTAATATGCCCATTTATATTTCAGGATACTCCATGTATTCAGCAGCTGAAGTTATCTGATTTCTTTTGTTTCCTTGGTTGTTAATATCACCTTTGATCTTCCCTGTCTCCAAATGTTGACAAGCATTACACAAGTGCCAGAATGATACTCTGATTCTAAAGGGATGAAACTATAAATGTTACCAAATATAGGTGCCTCCTCTCTCCCTGTGGGTTAGCCAGGACAGCACTACTTGCATGGATTACTCATCCCAGCAAAAGAGACGTAGAGACTGGAGACAGATGACAGTACTGCTTATCTCCCCTTTGGCTACTGCTACTCCCTTTCCTAGGCATCTGCCACATTTGGAGAGGATGAAAGAAGACATTCACTGAAAGTCTGTGGGTGCTGGGAGAAGAGTAGGTGAGGGGATGCTGGGGTAGGCCATGTGTAGGGATGCTGGTATAATTTTCCTGTTAATTTCATTCCATAAGTAAAGTTCTATTGAAATTTTACTGGTCTCCTGACATCAGGGTATGTGGGTGTTGTGGGGAGGGGAGGGGAGGGAAGGGAAGAGACTGGCGGCAAGGAGGAAAGAGAGGAGAGAGACCTGACTCTTTCAACTGCTTCAGATTCAGTCCTAGCTTTTTAAAGTATCTCAATACTTGATGATATGATAGACCTTTCTGGTACAAGGACTGTTAAAAGGTCAGATACCTCCAGTCATTGCTTTCTCTATCCATCATTAACAAACAAAAATAAAAAAGCAGCAAATAAAAAAACGCCAAACAACCACAACCACAAAACCATAGGGCTTAGAGAAACAAATCCTTAATTAAAAAGTTTGTTTGCTTCCTCACACAACTTCCAACATGCTGTTATTGTCACATAAGATATGCATTCACACCCTGCAAAATACTGAACTCATGTTACAAGATTATTATCAAAACAGTCCAATTTTTCTAAGCGAGTACTTGTTAAAAATCCAGAAAAGCTAAACAAAAATATACTGATGTCCGTATGAAATCCATATCCACCTTAGGAATGGATAAAAATTATTGAGACTTACATGGGTTACTTAAGTAACTGGTATCTTTTTCCTCACAAATTCATTTCAGAAACATAACATTCCAATAGTATGTTAACAGAAAGGAATCGGCCTGTTGTATCATAAAGAGGAGGATCTAAATGGTCCTTTAACAATTTAATAAAATGTACCCATGTTCAAACTGTGTTTAGGACCTTGTAACCTCACACTGCCTTTCTGTGTATTAGAAAAAAACTTCTTTAACAATATAACAGGACACTTGCATACCAAAAGATTGCCTCAAAAGAAGTGAAAACAAATTGTAAATTTTCTGAGTAATAATTCAAGTTACAAAAATTCACCAGTAGCATCTGGAAAAATACCARTTAAATATAGCTGTTGGATTTACTACTGATTTTATTGAATTAAATTTCTAAATAGAAATATAGAAATTGCCATAGGTCACAAGCTCCTCAAAAGAAGAAGAAGAAAAAAAGAAAAAGACCTAGTAAAATCCAACAGTTTCTCTCTTATTTCTCATAGCAATAAAATATATAGTTTGAGTTTAGGTTTAAACATGGGCACATATATTTAGAAAGTTTAGTCATTTATTATGCAAAAATGATAATTCCAACTAAGAATTTCACAAGATATTACTTAGTGTTGGCACAATTACAGTATTGTGGTTGTGTAAATTGCAAGTACAGAACAAATTAACACTAGAATTTTCAAAACTGAGTCAGTTTGAAATTACAGGACATCGCATCAGTAGTAAACCCACCCAAAAAAATCATGTTGATGTAATCTTTTCCAGATGCTACCAGGACAACTTTGCAAGTATAAACTTCTGTAAAGAACATTTCTATAGAGACATTTTTAGATTTTGACTGAGCTACAGACAGTTTGTCTTTTGAAAATCAGAATTATCTGTAGAAGATTAATTTGTTTCCCATTACAGTTTCGGATTTCTTCTTCATCCATAAAATTAACTGCAGTGAACTTCCAGGAGTAAAAAGCTGTCTTTTTTCAGGCTTGAATAAGAGGAGAAATAGTCACTTGTCCTGAAATCTGGCTACAATTAAACACATTGAAGACAAATTAAAAGCTGTAAATGTAAAACTTTGGGTACTTTGCTGTGATCCTTTGTTATACAAGTACTATACAATAAAAAATCAGTATGCATCACCTACTTTTCACTACCAAATGCTTAAAGTAATATTTAAATAGACCACAAATATTAAATAAAATAGGGAAAGACAATATTTACCTTTTCCAACTGGGCATTTTTTTTTGATTTGTACAAAAACTCCCCCACTGCCACAAAGACAGAAAGCACCAATCCTGCTGCCAGCACAATGAAGATTCCTCCAATATTTTGAACTCCCAAAGCACTGGCCTCTTTACTTTCCTCCTCTGGGCAGCCATTGCCTCTCCACCATTTCTCTTTCATCATGTGGAGCTTGCCCTCCTCTTGCAGCTGAAGAATTGCTATAGTGATCTTGTCTCTGTATGGAGAACCTAAAGAGACCACAGAGAACATATATTGCATGGGGTATATTTTAAGGAAAGTTAGTTATTCCTGATAAGAATAAAATGTAATATAATGTCACAGGAAAAACTATATCCTCTACAACCATAACATTTATCGAAAAGCCATTTACATCTCACCACAGTCACCCTGGTCACATAAATACAAACCCACATGCACACACATGTAAAAATATATATGCACAAAACTTGATCCAGCTGGTGTTTCCTGTAAGCCAGGCAACTTGATGCAACAAGTCCTATCACACTTAGTCCCATGGTCTCAAACATCTTCATGTCCAACTATTATATCCAGCCAAATAGTATTCATCTTTCAATTTCCATCAGGTTTTTAATTATTCTGCAGTAGATTTAGTCTAATATACATAAATCTACAGGCTGTTGCTCTATAGCTTGTTACCCTAAAGCTAATCCAATGTCTGATGTGTAACAAACATTTTATACTATTACTTTATTAAAAGAAGAAACAACAATTTATGCTTGACCAAGCCACAAAAGTCTCCATTTGATAGTTTTTCAGGTACTTAACATACCTTCCAAGCACGCACTTACTTACTAACACTACCAGGTAGCAAGGCATTCAGAAAGACAAGGTTAAGTATGTTTGGATAACAGGGATGTAAATTTTCATATTTCAATGTATTTCTTTCTCATAATTCAGTATTTTAAAATGATGTGATAATTTTGTAGCTTTTGAACATTTTGATATTTCAAGGGGCAGTTCAAAGGGTAGTGTCATATCTTTGTATGTCCTCTGCTCTCTTTTTCTTTATATAGTGCATAAGTACTTTTCAATGAGTATTTTAAAATCTACATTAATTAATTAATAATGCCAATGGACAAAACTTTTCTTTTCTGAATCACATCAGTTAGAAGTGCTTTCTATGTTAGGATTTGTGTAATGTTTAAGGAGAGAACAAAGCCATCATTTTTCTTCTCCTCCTTCAAAAACAGGAACAAAAGACTTCATTAATGTGGTTAAGAAATCCCAGGGAAAAAAAAGAATAGATGAAAAGGCATGGCATCCCCTCTTTCATGTGATATGAATGCAATTCTACAAAGAACCCCTCCTCTTTTTCTTTCTGTCATAATAATGCTAATTACTAGCTATAATTTTTACAGTGTTTCCTTTGGCTGAGTAATAAAACGCATTTTCATTAACTTGATACCTTTTAAAAAAAATCCTCAGCAACCTTTAGAGAGATGCTGCCCATTTAAGGAATGCATGGATAGGATATTTTACACTCTTTATACTCTTGGAAAACATTTTTTTTTTTGAATTTCTTTCAATTTATTCTTTTTTTCTTCATTTTCTTCTTATATACCTAGAGCTTATCATGAGAATAAAACTAATAGCAGAGGATTGCAGTGCCAGTGTGGAAGTAAAACATAGAAAGGACCATTAATTACAAAACACTCTGAGCTTTTCCTTTATTCCGCAATAAAAGGTGGGAAAAGCTGGCCTCAAAGTTTTTAAGTTGCAAGAACTTGTGCTTTTATCATCTATGCTTAGAAAAGAATGATGTTGTGTACCAGGAGCTGAACTGTGTTTACACAGGACTATACAAGAAGCAGAAAGAAAGGAAAACAAACTCTTTTCTACTGTCTTGTGCATGCAGGGGCTTAAGTCACACCATTTCAGTCCATCCTGATTATGCTGAAACTCTGCAAAACCCTGTACTTGACACATTCTTCAGTCCGATGGAAGAAGGAAAGTAATTAGTCCACAAGAGCCTGGGGAAGTGTAAGTGCATACTATAATCTTTTGGGGATATTTTCAGCGTTACACTGCCTATAAATATTTAACAATAACAACTTAAATAACATTAGATTCTGAGAAATAATTTTGGACCCAGTTTAAGCCATCTTCTGATCTGACAGGCTGCTTTCTAATTAAACTGATTTGCATTTCATTTCCACACTTTCTGTTGGTCTAAATATAGGCAGTACCAACTATTCTTCATGTATCATTTATATATTCTAGGGACCAGATTTGTACACATACAGTTCTAGTCCATTTGAAGTGCTTAAAAAATGAAATAACTGAAGAATTCATAGACAGAAACCATAAAGCATGGACTAATCCTATCTACAATTAGTTAAGTTTACGAGGATTGCATTAGAAGCATGCAGTTAACAGTGATTCAGTTCAATAGTATTTGTATCACTTACTGTTGGTGATTTGGCAAATTTTGCACAAATAGTTGTGGAGTAGACAGATTATAGGGCCTTTGGTGTTTCTACTGCAATATTTGTATTTGTTATACCTTATTATCTTGTCTTAAAAATGGTAAACTCACAACTAAGGATCAATGTGGGATGACCAGCATTGCATACTGCTGCTGTTAAATTAATCATTTAAAATTTTATACCCATGAAAAAGCTAGCATTCAATGCTGTAGTTCTATTCTATTTCTGAATGACTTACAAAGTTCTAAATTCATTGATTCGTATTTTTTAACAAATAATAAGTACACCTAATAATCTGATATTTGAAAAAAAGTCAGTTTTAATACTGTTTATACTGATTCAAGTAGTTATTAAGAGAACAAAAGAAGCATAGCAATGATATTATTTCCTAAGGTTTTATTTGCTCCTAGATTTTTTTCTGATACAAGCTGGATTGCAAGCCTCAGCAATGGAAAATCCACCCAGAAGCACCTGAAGTGGCTAAAAGTATCATGGTCTGATCCATGGATGATAAAGTTAGCATACAAAAAGAAGAGAAAATAAATAGAGAATATGGACAAGGCATCCAGATTGCACTCTGGATGTTAAAACTGTTTTCCTTGCAGAAATGAAAAATTTCAGCAAGTAAATGTAAAAGACTTTTGACATTTACTGGTAATTTTCCCTATCGTTCCTATCACATGACTGAAAGATGAATCAAGCCCTTCCATGAGGTGTTGTAAGAAGGCCATGTCCTGTTTTTTACATTTTTTTAAATCAGAAGTATTTTATTTAAGAGAATTTACTGTTCAAGAGAAGAAAAAATAAAATGAAAACAGAAACTTTAACAGTCCCACACAATGTATATGAATGCATTTGCAAAATAAATACACTATGAATAAGAGTAAAGTAATAAAGCAGGGGGAAAAAAAAAAAAAAGAAAAAAAGAGAGAATCAAATTCTGCCATGTGAAGAAATGTGAACTTCACATTTCAACCTTCAAAAAAAAGACAAGCAGTTGAAAAAAATCTTACCAGTCTGTGCCTGGGGGGAAGACTGGGAGGGGACAGACACAGTGATTGTTTAAATTCCATCCCAAAATCAGGGAAAGAGATGAGTATATAATCTTCCACTGAGTGCAGAGAAAGGGAGAAGTCCAGTGCAGCAATATCTGACTTTTTCTTCCCTCTCTTTTCCTGGTTCCTACTGCTTTCATTTCTCTATCAACTGATGAGCTATTCCCATGACAAACTGGGACTGGAGGGCCTACAGAACATAATCTATACATTATTTGCTGATCTCACTGTAGCTGCTGTTTGCAGGAATGAGAATTTCTGCCAGAAGAATTTTAAGACCTTCTGTTATAGATTATAGAGACCTTAGTGCCTTCCTATGATCAACAAACTCAATAAGGGATGCAATAATTTCTACTTGAAGTTACCTGCTTATGAAAATTTACAATAAAAATGAAAATTTGCATAAAATTCTATTGTCTGAAGCATCTCTACAAAACTAAGATAACAAAGTCTCAGAAATACTGCAGAAGTTATACATAGATAAGTTTTCTGCCCTGAAGTCTCAGTATATAAAGATTTATGCACATAATATGTTTAGTCATAAATTATGAACACATGAGCTCTATATATTGAGACTTCACTGCATACAGATTAGTATGTTGCTGATCTGGCTGGTCTTGAAAATGCCTCCTACTAGATTAGAATTTAGTAAAATCTCCTGCCTGGTTACTCTTAGTCTGTTTTACTCATTCCATCAAATACAAAAGGAGTTGGAGCATACTGGGACCTGTAGAACTGAATTTGGCCCTAAGTAAATAAGAAGGAATAGCAGCATTCTGCTAACTCCTTCATTAAGAAAATGTTGAACCAGTAACTTTTTTGTTTCATCATTCCAGGTACATTTTACCAAAAGAAATCACTACAAATTTTCCGGTATTTTGAAAGTTGGTGCCCATGTGACATAGTTACAGGTTACTTTTGATTTGCTAGACAGAAAAATCCATTCTGAACACTCCTACACCACTGATAGTGTCTTTTATTGCTATTATTTTTTTCTTTTGTTATTAAAAATTCCAAGACTATTCTACTTATCTTGCAACATTATTACATACTCCATGTACTTGGCCTAAGCAAAAGAGAAAGGCAGTTAGGAATACACTATCCTATTTAGAACCTAGGTACAAAATTTAGATCATCAAGAACTTCCTCTAGTACTGAAGTATTTATTGGAAGGAGAAAGCCACATGTAACAGGAAAGATACTCCTTTAATATCTAGGTGTTCAAGCTGTATGTGAATAGTTTACATTGAACAAAGCAACCAGTTCAAGTTCTGGTTTTAGCAGTTGAAAGGAAGAAGCACTAAATGCAACATGGGGGGGGGGGGGTTGTTTGGGGTTTTTTTTCATCATGAGCCCATTCCCATTGTGGTTACACCAGACTGATCTATCTATCCTAAAGCTAGCTTGGGTACATATACATAAGCTACAGTCACAGTCTCACGCCAGTGTAGGTATATCTGAAATTTCCATAAGATGGCTGGCTAACACCATTTATACTACCGGGGTTGGGTGGAATCATTTAAGTCTTGGCATATTGACATTTATCTGTACTTATCCCATAACTTAGCCTCATCAAGAATCATAGAATAAATGTTCTGACACAAAACTGACTGCATGCTTAGTTAAATCATATTTGAAAGTTTTGTTTGTCATATCGTTCTGTTATCTCTGTCCATCAGTTACTATGATGAAGCTTTCCTTTTGTTTAAACAAGACAAAATTTAGTCCAGGCCCTTTGAACAGACATTCCTTGCTAGGGGATAAATGGTTATATACAGCATGTGGAGTTCAGTTTCCCTTAAGTGTCATGCATACTGGAGTCATAGGCATGACAGAAACAAGATGGAAGGGATTTCATTTACACATAATTGCGCAGTAGATGTTTAGACAACGAGGAACCATGGAAAAACTACTTCCTACAGCCTCAATGCATCACGAGGCCTGAAACACCCTCCAGGAATCTGTAGCACAGTCAGCATTCAGTAATAAAGACTGACAGCCACAGTTATAACATGCCATAGGAAAGGAATAGGCAGCTCAGGGGCACCGAGTATAGCAGAAGCACTTTAGCTCCACAGAAACGTTTTTCTTTTAAAAGTCACAGCCAGCTCTGCTCACTAACTCTGTTAACCTTCTCTAATTAGGATGGGAGGGAAGCAATAGAGAGAAGGGTCAACATACCTTGGTTTGTTCTTCCTACCTGTGGATTCAAAAGTCTCCAAGCAACACAGGAAGAAAGAAGAGGGATTCTGTCAGTTCACRTTCCCTGGCTCCACTTTCAAAATCAGCTCATTTTTATATAAGAAAAGATCACTGAGGACTCTGTCCAGGTCATGGAGTAATGCCATTGCCGTGGCTGGGGATTTGATAGATTTCAATTCTTTGGCAATCATAGGAAGCAAGCAACAGCCCGCAGTGAAGAGAAGAGCAATAAATCAAAAGAAAAGGCAACAGTTCCTGCAAATTTGACACAGGAGGAGATCCTCCTTTATCCCAAATCTGGATCTCAGTTTAACTCCAAGAAAATGAGCAAGGCTCACTAATTAAAAAAATAATAAGAAAAAATAGCCACTGATGAAAAGATGTTCTCGGAAGCAAAATTAGCCACTTCTGTAAGAAGTAGCAATTGGYCAGGTATTTTTAAGAGTATAGAACAAACCTGAGATCATTGCATGACACCAGGAGATGGATGTGGATTCTAACTGTGCCTTTGATAACAGGCTTTCTTTGTGATGTTAAGTGAAACACTTTTTCCTGTTTCTTAGCTCTGTGCCTTACAGAAAATTTGTTGGTTTATATTTATGAAATGATCGGACATTATAGCATTCTCACCTCTAAGGTACATATGAATTAATAGCAAAGCATCCCAGACACACAGGGTTTAAACACACTTCCCAAGTATACTGAAAACAACTGCTATATAAATAAACTTTGAGTGGACATAGATCTTTTTAATGTAGAAAGGTGTAACAATCTTGTTTTTGCCAACCCAAGAGACAAGTAACATTTATATATATTTCCTATTCATTTATGATTAATGCATTAAAATATGAGCTGATTTAAATATTACTAAAAAGTATACTTCTTGCTCCTCTACCAGCTGTCCTTCTACTTCCTTATGGACTTTTAGCTCATGGACTTTTAGACTTCTGGGCACAAAGAAGCCTTTTTCAAAGTTCTTTAAATACTCGACATGTTGTGGACAACATTGGGAATAAATAATAAAGTGGCAGGTCTAATATAAGAAATATTTACAACTTTAGTTTAGCTGTGTTGCATACACATCAGATTTCCCATTCTTGTCTTTCTGATTAAATACATAACTTGGAATTTTACTGTTGTTTTCCAAAGGATGTATCAGGATAAAATATTTATCAGGATGGGCTAACATTTCTGATGAAACGAAGTCAGTGTTTCCTGATTCTGATTGTTAACCCCAACACTTCATGATACATTAAGATTATCATATTGTAATATTAGACAAATTGTAAACATTAAATATTCATTAAGTTGCTGTTACTACAATGGAAAATCCTCAGTAGATGTTTACAGCAGTCTAAGCTACCCCATATCTAATTAAAACTGCAAACATTCAAAACAAAATCCAAAACAAAGCTGTTCACTATTCCTCTCTCTCTCTCTCTCTCTCTCTCTCTCTCTCTTTTCACCTTTGAACTACATGTATGTCTTGGAAAAGACAAGTTGCTGGTAAAAGACAGGAAACATTTTAAATCAGTATTTTATGCCAAATGTAATCAAAACCCTTTCACAAGTGGTGTGCTCTCTAATTGTTTTCACTTCTTCCCAGTCATAACCATGCTAATTTCATGGTCGTTTCTTTATAAACCATCATTAAAAAGTTCATGTAAGTTTATAAAGTTGAAATGTAACCAACAGGGATCATGTAGCTGAGATTTATTTYATATTAAATTTCTCATAATTTTCGAGCTATAAGTATGTAACATAACTGATACCAAAATTAGATGAATACATGGGAGTTTTAGGACTAAAATAGCCATTCATGAATTCTTGTGTTCATAAGTACTTATGGTTTTAGGACTGGGAAGGGGACATCCTTGAATATATTAATTTGTTGCTAGTTTAAAACATATCTATCCTCCACAGTCAGTAAATTACAAAAAAATGCATGTATAATGGTTGCCTATAATTAATAATTTAAGTAAGATAAGATGATAACAGGTTTAATAATTAATATTACACCATTTTTCTCTATTTCTTTTTGTAGTACCAAGATAACCTGAACAGAATGAAGACGGCTTTTTTTTTTTACCATTTTAAATACTCAAATCATTATTACATTATTGTATTAGACATGCATATTCTATTCTATTTTTTTCTTTTGTTTTCTTTTTTCTTTTTTTAACACAGTTTAGTTTTCTCAGCCCCTCCTCAAACTATCATTGTAAACAGCTCTAAAGCACGGCTCTTAGGCAGATTAAATACTGAATTCAAACAAATGAAAGTTAGTAACTTTTTTTATAGACTCTTCATCCATTGTAACATTACAGACAGTCTGAAAAGTTCATAACCATAATAAACTATTATCTCTCTACTCCTGTTGAACTGTGCAGCTGCAGAACAGGAAGATACCTTTGTTGAAACCTGTACTAAGAAAATCAGCGATATTATTTTTACTACAGCTAAAAGTATTTCATATTTATACAGTGGTTTTTTTCAATTCTCCTTGCAGACCTGTATCCCTCACACACGAATCGTTTGCAAATACAGCCTCCTTTCTAATGCTCCTCTAACACTACCCAGCAATAAATAGCTGAATTGAGGGAGTCTAATGAAATGCTACATGCAGTTCTACTATACTTGAAAATTTTGGGGAGGCAGAGAAGAGTATGTTGAAAGACAAGAAAAGTGTAAGGTCATAACAAAACTGTCCAGACCTGAAAACCCAGTTCATGCTTTTTCGGAACACCCGCAGACCCTGCCAAGCTGTAAGGGAAATTCTGAAAACAATGAATGTCAGTGTTTTGCCATTAGCTGTTTCATCATGGGTGAGGTATGAAGTGGCCTTGGGTACACCTAACTGCAATGCCATCTTAAATCTGGGCAATCTTCATTTAAGTTGTATTAAAAAAAAAAAAAAAATATTCAGACCTTTGGAGCTGTCAGAATTCTTACAAGGTCTCACTTTACATTTATAGGTGATGATAAGAAGTTTCAGCTTCTATTAAGTGATGTTCCATATATTTATATCCCTCTGATAAATAAGACAAGCTGACTCTTTGAGTTTTTCCATGCAGATTTCTGTTCCCCAATTTGATTTACAAGGTTAAAGTGATACAGAGGCAAGGCAGTCAGTTCTTGGTTGATCTTTGGGAAAAGGAGGCATCAGCTAACTGTGTGCATCATATAGACAGTGAGAATAAGAAGCCTCAACTATTCAAAGACTGCTTAAAAACATTGGTTTTCAGTGTTTCACTCACTGTGCTGTTTGTTTATAAAGCACCATGACAGATTCAAAGCCATGGTGCTAGTTTTTTCATTTATCCTAGCCAACTTAGAGAATTCTGTCCTCAACGGTGGGGCTGGATGAGATAGAGAGAATTCAGATTTATTAAGAGCTTTCAGAATTTTAAATTTTTCCATTACAAGAGAATCATTTGGGTGCGGAAAATGAAACTAGGTAGGCTCAAAACAAAAGACAGCCAATAGCTTCTGTTTACCCCTTTTGGATACAAATTCAAGTCACTGTTCAAAGAGAAGGGTCTTGATTCTGTAGTTAAAAAGTCTGAAGTACTTTCATCACAAAACTGTTGCATTTCAGTACTATGAAAGGCAGAACTTCGGAAGTGTCCTCCGGAGATGGTCTAGTCCACCCCAGCTGCTCAAGCTACAGCGTGTTACTCAGGGCACATTGCCCAGCTGGGTTCTGAATATCTCCAAGGATGGAGACTCCACAACATCTCTGGGCAACCTGTTGTAGTGTTTGATCACCCTTGCTGTAAAGAAGCTTTTTTGTGTGTGTAGTTTTTTTCCTCTCACATTTAAATGGAATTTATTTTATTTCAGTTTGTGCCCTATGCCTCTTCTCTAGTCCCTGGGTGCCAGTGAAAAAAGTCTGACTCTCTCTTCATTATTTTCCCTCATCAGATACTTACACACATTGATCAGATCCCCCCTGAGCTGCCTTCTCTTCTTCAGGCTGAACAGTCCCAGCTCTGTCAGCCTCTCCTGTAACCTTCAGAAAGGCTGTGGTCAGTTTGCTTTCAGTTATTACATGTCCCTCAGAAGAACCTTAAAGCATTGTAGTTAAACTACAGGACATTGGGTGGAGGGTGATACTTAGTGAGCCTGGCTTGCTGGGAAATGAGATCGCACTTCTAACAGGCAGTCAAAAAGGAACACTTAGCCAGGAAATGCAAGACAGACAAAATAAATAGCTGATGCTGCAGCTTTTTCAGATCAAGAATGCCTAAAACCGTGCAAACACCATGTGCTGGGATGCAACAMACTAGCTTGTTTCTAATTAGCGGTGACATATCAGGGCAGAGACATTTTACATTTGTAGATAATTCTTTGACAATGCAGTACATACATATGTAAGCACTATAACATCAACATTGAAGTTTTAATAATGTCTTTGCTTCAGTTACATCTGTTCAGTAAATTCCTACTAGAAACTGCTTCTCTAAGGCAGAGTCTACTCTCAACAGCTACCAGACGTTAAGTGTTTTGGCAATTCTTTATTGATATAAAGCTCAATCTCTTAACATGCCTCTCAGATAGTGCTTCAATATGCTCACACTTCTGAGGTAACTATAAAAACCAGTTTTTTCATTGAATATGGTAGCTACACATTCTTACATTTCAGCAACAATAAATTAACTGCTCAAGCAGTTGAAATTCTCAAATTAGTTTCAATACATGGTTTGACCTGCATAAAAATAAATAATTTGCACCTGTTTTTTGAACATTATGTTCAACTAATGAAGACAAATGTATTAATTTGTTTTAGTTACAGAAGAACTGAAGCTCAGCACTTTTATGCATGTGTAAGTGATGAATATTACAGTTCAAATTATATGAAGGATTACAGATTAAGTGCAGACAAGCAGAAGAAAAAGGCCTTCTGTGTTGGTACATGGTTTCCTATTTATTCCTGTAGAGACAGATCTGTGTATATGTCTCATCTCCAAGGACTGGTAAAAAATGCTCATATTACATCATTTGTATGGTCTGAAGGTAATAAGTAGCTTCAAGAGAACTAGGGTTTCTTAACAATAAAACCAAATGATTGCTTAGAAATTATTTTTTTATTATTATTATTTTTTGTAGTGCTTTAGATTTTGAAAACTATAGGCAGGGKACAATGTTTATACTTTTAGTATTGAAGTTCAGAGTGCAAAAATTTCAGTTTTCATTACAGTTCTTATTTGAAATTACCTAAGAATGTATAATATATATACATAAACACATATGCATATTTTCTAAGTAGACAGAGTGCTGGACTGTAAGATGGAATTTTTTCTCCAGGAGCAGTACTTTACAGCAGGCAATAGACAAGGATAGCTCAGCTATCCTCGGTGTCCCATACAATATAAACAAGAAATAGCTGCAAAGTCTGAAATCTCAACAATGATTAAATTGAAAACAGGTGTTGAATATTGGGTTTAGTACTTTACAGAGGAAATCCAGGAATATATTTTCATCAATGCAAATTTTAAACTTCTGAACTTTTCAGTATTTTCATGTACGTAGAATTTGGTTTCAGTTATGTTAACCAAGTGTATTGTCAACAATTTTGAGGACTAAATTAATACATCATTGTTATTCCTTTCAGTTTTGGAACTGCCTGCTTTTTGAAAGGTTCCAGCATCATTCATACCTGTGGCTTTGTTGGTTTTACATAAATATATTTAAACATAGATGTGTAGAAAGTATAGACCTTCAGTTTACCAGTCAGTGTCAGACACAACTGAGTTACTGCAAGAGTAGATGTAAAGCAAATCTCACTAACTGTATCTGTGGAGCCTAGGTTGTTCTTTTTCTTTTTCCTGTATTTCTTCAAATAAGGCAACATGTAATTCTGATTTTAGAAAATYGTGCAATATTTAAGAGAAGTAATGGAAACCTTTAAAAAAAACCCTGCCTTGTTTCTCCTGGAAAAAAATGTCTAAAATTATGTTCTGCATTGATCACTGACTGCCAAATGTACAAATTAATTGAAAGGAATGTGCCAGTCGTGCTCAGTGCCAGCCATTGTGCTTAATGTCATTGTTTTCTAGTCTTGCCTGAGATTTAAGGAGAGTTTTTAAAACACGCCTCTTCAAAACATGTCACCTTTTCAGTTTGGCAGAGGTGTGAAAAGAGAATGATGTTAGGACACAGAAAGCAGCCCTAGCTACAGTAAGTGCTTAACTTCAGAGAGTAAGGAATGTTGATAAACTCCAAACAGTTAATTTTGAAAGGATCTTAAGGATCTTTTTTTTTTTTTAAAAAAAGGTATTTAATACAAGCCAGTGTTTTAATTTCTTGTGGCGCTCTTGCTACCATAATGTTCTTTGATTCTTAGCCTAGACCTCCAAGAGAAAAGACAAAAAGAAGAAAAAATTGAAGAAGCACCAATGTGAAGGGGGATGAAAACTGTACTGCTCAAGTTCTGCAAAGTTTGAGATAGAATGAATGTGAGGCATGGAAAAAAAGGGTTTTCAAAATATGGAAAACTCACTTTGACAGCTACCCCCCCCCCGCCGCGCAACAACTCACTTCTGTTAAATTACAACTGTTTTATTTCTGCCACTGAGAGATACGTTGCAGTTTTTTGCAACTATCACAAAACAGGGAAGGATCTCAGGATTGTCTTCAGACTCAGTCTAACAGCTGGCTGTGCAGAAATCCCATTTCCTCTTCCACATCACAGTTTGTTTGCTATCACTGCTTCTTTCACACTATGACTAGTGCTCATCCAGCCTCATTAGCAGCTATGCAGTTAAACATGAAGTAAATTAATTTTATGAAAAAAGGTGAACACTATTCAGCCAGTTTAGGTCAATAAACCTCATATAGCTTTCAGTTTTTGCAAAACACAAAACTGGCCCTATGCCAGTTTAAAATGACAGTGAAACTTCAGCCTTACTTTCTTATTCAGGTATGTTATAGAAGAAATGTTATGCCTGGAGGGGGGTTGTTTGGGGTTTTTTGGTTGTTTTTTTTTTTAAATAAGTGATCTGGTTCCCAGAATCAGATCAATAAATCTTTACTAGCCCTGTTGGTTCTAATAGAAGTAAATTAAAAAGAGAGGAACAGACTGAAAACCTCTGTGTTTGTGCACCTGTGCAGGAACAGTAAAGAGCACCACATAGAATGGAAGCATCAAGCATGCTAAAGACTCTCGTCAAACACTTCTTTAGGGAAAAAAATCTGTCTGTTCCTGCAAATCTGTCCCCATAAAGCAGTTGGAAGGGCAAGAGAGGACTTCATCTTCTAACAAAGAAGAGGAAAACTCTATCAGGACTGAACATTGGCAAGAATTGAAATAATGTGATTGGCCTGATGACATTCCCTACACTAAAACATATTGGGAATACTGAAGTAAGTTGTAGGCACTCAGTGATTAAAATGAAACATTCTAAACCAAGCCTTTCAGGGAGTCTTATAATCTTCTCTAAGAATAAAAGCAAAAAAAGAGAAAGAGAAAAAAAAGTTAGAGAAAAAGGAAAAAAAGTTAGAGAAAGAGGAAAAAAGATAGAAAAAGAGGAAAAGGAGAAGAAAAATAAAAAAGGAAAAGGAAAAGAAAAAGGAAAAGGAAAAGAAAAAGGAAAAAAGGAAAAGGAAAAGGAAAAGGAAAAGGAAAAGGAAAAGGAAAAGGAAAAGGAAAAGGAAAAGGAGAAGGAAAAGAAAAAGGAAAAGAAAAAGAAAAAGAAAAAGTACTGCATAAACAATGGCATCCAAGTACTAAATAGAATAGAATAGAATAGAATATTTCAGTTGGAAAGGACCTACAACAATCATCTAGTCCAACTGCCTGACCAGTTCAAGTCTGACCAAAAGTTAAAGCATGTTATTAAGGGCATTGTCTAAATGYCTCTTAAACACTGACAGGCTTGGGGCATCAACCACCTCTCTAGGAAGCCTGGTCCAGCGTTTGACCACCCTCTTGGTAAAGAAATGCTTCCTAATGTCAAGTATGAACCTCCACTGATGCAGCTTTGAGCCATTCCCACACATCCTATCACTGGATATCAGGGAGAAGAGATCGGCACCTCCCTCTCCACTTCCCCTCCTCAGGAAGCTGTAGAGAGCCATAAGGTTGCCCCTCAGCCTCCTTTTCTCCAGACTACCCAAACCCATTGTCCTCAGGCGCTCCTTACAGGACATGTCTTCCAGCCCTTTCACCAGCTTTGTTGCCCTCCTCTGGAAGCATTCAAGTACCTTAACATTGTGGTGGTGCATTTCCCTCCCCGACCCGGACCACTCTACAATCTCAGGAACTCCCGTTAGGCCTTAACCTTTGTGTAATGAGTTGGGCGGTTAAGCGTCCTTGACTGTGCCAGGCACTCTTGCATGGCTAAGGTGGGGAGTGGCACTGACTGTAGCAGGAACACCTGTTGCCTTACCAAGGTAGGGAATGAGAGCGGGGATAATTCATCATCTCTGACAGCCTTGAAACATTCCCTACCTGGATCGTAGCTCGAGTGGAACRGTACCATTGTTACTGTTCCAGATGGTGGCCAGGATGGAAATTTACTGATGACTAAAGCCAATCATCTTGCAGACCTATAAACAGTGGTCCTAAGTGAGACCCTTTGAGCTTTCCTGGACTGCAGCAGGCTGTGCCCAGAATCTCCCTCTGAGTGGGATGCCTCTCAGAGTTCACAAACTCTAGAGCTTGCGATATTTGGAGGACCGTCGGAACCTGGGCTGAAACACTCCTYGGCCAAAACACTCCTCGAGGCTCAACCCTTCATCCATTGAGAAATGCCAAGACATTCAATGTGAGTATTTCATGAGACTCGAGGGGAATTTTTAACAGGTACCTTTATCTAGCTTTGGGCCCTCGTGTGCATGTGTGTGTGAATTGATTTAGATAACCAATAGTAAGCATAATCTGTAATTAAGTTACTGTAGTGATTGTAGTAGACTCTATTAACTCACTTTGTAAATGTTAAATTAGTCAATGATTAAATGCTGCTAAAATCTTGTGACCCATCTTAAAAATA
This sequence comes from Phoebastria nigripes, assembly GCA_035582835.1. Lineage (NCBI taxonomy): Eukaryota > Metazoa > Chordata > Aves > Procellariiformes > Diomedeidae > Phoebastria > Phoebastria nigripes. The sequence goes on along the minus strand of JAYKAV010002965.1, from coordinate 513,629 downwards.
CGAATGTATTTTAGATTGCTGCTAGACACATCTAATCCCTTAGACATAAACCGTTGCCCAAGTCTGAGACTAGGGGTAGATCCAGCAGCACCTAGACTCCTCTCTGAGAAGGAGTTTAGAAAGCAAGAGGGTCTTCTCTGAACCTCATGACTCAACGGGAGGGTCTCCCCTACCCTTTTGTATCCTCGGTCTCTGTATAAATAATTCCAACTCAGTTCTGACACGATTTTTCCTTGTGTATTCTTAGTCCATGTAATAAGTAATAGAGTAAACCTTGCCATCAAATTCTGTTAAGTTGCGCTTTTAGGAATTTCTATTAAAATCACTTTTTGCTGATACCTTTGCCGGTGATTCTTTAAGCAGCCTCAAAACCACTCATTCTTGACAAASATCCTTCTTAAATTGTGGGGCCCAGAACTCATTATCATTATGCTACTCATCTGTATCATAAACCTACTCCCTTCAGAAGAATCTACAACTGCAGGACAACCATACTATACATTCTCATTCAATCAGAGCTTAAAGAATAGACTGCCCCCTACTTTGGTGGTGGCTATAACATCTGACTATGGACAACTGTACCTTCAATTTCGAGATTCATTTTTAGGTAATTTCTGGAAAACAGAAGGCTTTCTATTCATACTTTAATTTCTGTTAAACTGGACTTCATTTTACCACAGTTATAGGTAGCACCTAGAGCAGGAAAAATTTCTTGCACAACTATGTTCTAAATATGTAATAACATAATAGATTTCTTTACTAGAAAACATTCAGGACATTTGTTTAAAATATTAATTTGGATGTAGTTCATGTTCTAAGTGTAGAAACTGCTTAACAAAAAAAGTTAATTCAGACATGTAGCTGTAGAGTTCAAGGCTTTGGTCTTTTAAAAGCTCGACAAAACATAGGAGGCAACATCCTACACATCTGCAGGATGATGAAGTGTTATTCTTACACTTACAAGGTGTTTACTCCAATTTTATCTACTTTTTATTTTACAGGCAAGCTCCAAAAATAAACTAATTTTTAGATTATTTCAAAACCAGGCTGCAAATCTCTGTCTGGAATATAAAAGCAGCAAGGGAGGAGGCTGAATGAATTGTAAGAGGAGAGTTAAGGCTATTTTGAGATCATCTTCATAATATCTTTTTTCACTTTCTATTGCATATTTAGGAAATAAGAGTCATTTATTTGTTTGTGTTTTTACTACATTAAGTTTTAATCTTTGAAATTACAAGCTTCTATTAAAAGCGTTTGTTCTTAAGTAATTTGTATTCCCAACTGTGCTTTCATTTAAGATTTTCTGTGTTTGGAAACATGAACTTAAATAAAAATGGCAGGTGATGAAATCTTTTGTAAAATACCTGCATTAAGAACATGGTCAGGTTAGTTAAAAAATTTCAATATTATAAAATAAAAACTTTTACTGTGAATATTTTTTCTAGGTCACTCCCTAGAGACAGAATAGGTAATATAAATCAGCTGAACCTATACAGTGTTATTGGATACAACATGATAATTAAGTGTAATACATTTGCTGATTAAACTATTTGTTTAAATTCTATTTGAACCCAGCAGCCTATCACTGGGGTAGGAAGAACTCTATTGTATTGAATTTATTAATGRCTTAGATAAATATAAATAATTCATGAAGTCATATTCCTAGAGAAGATATGAAGTAGCAGATCATAAATTATTGCCTGAAACCCTTTTTTTCTGCAGCGAAATCTTTAATTTAAGTGAGTGGAGTGTGAAATACTCTTTCTAGATTCTATGTCTGATGAAATTATATGAATACTACTGTCTTCAAAATGTGCTTACTCCAAACAACATTTTAATTACATTCTATACAGCTGACTGAAATTCAAAAAAAGAAAAAAAAAAAAAAAAAAAAAAAANAAAAAAAAAAAAAAAAAAAAAAAAAAGGAAAGCCAAGCCCACTCTTGCCTCTGATTTGCCAAAAATACAAGATTTGAAAGCCTAAGTTAAAAAAAAAAGTTAAGATGAACTACATTGTGCAAAAGTATATAAATAAATTTCTATGTGCAAGTGATCTGCACATTACATTAGTTGGCCAAATAGATTCTTTGGAAGTCATAGGTGAGTGGGCAAATTTTTGAGAATCTTTAAGAACAATGTACTGTGAAAAATATATTTTTTTTCCAAGAGATAAAAATGTTTGTAAACAAAGACATTTTATTTGATATTTCATTAGAATTCACAGAAAAGAGAACTTCACTAAAAATGGCACCTCTGAATCAATAGAACATGAGAGCCTTGAAGTTTTGTTTTGTCCTTTGAACTTAAGTGAGTATACTGATATCTGGGGCCTGCAGCCAATGCATCTCTGCTGGAAGGCTGTTTATTTTATTCATACACTTTTCTTTTTGACACAGGAGGTATAACATGTTTGTATCACAGTAGCTGCCAGCTTTCTATTGTGAATATATAAATATACACTGTGCAGATATATTTTATGTATTTACATGAATAAATTTTGATACCTGGATCTGTTTTACTATTGCAAGTTATTGCAGTTTTGTGTAATGGGTAGTTCCGTAAGGTTTAGTTTGGCAATTAAATATTAGTAGCCTTATCCACTTGGTATGCTGACCCCAAAATACACTGTTTAATTTCATTCATATCCTGAGAGCTGTATTTTACCCCCATGTACAGTGAAGAGTCTCTGTATAGTTGGGGGAGTGCACATTTCTTTTTTTAACAATTTTTAAGTTATCAATTAAATGTTAAAGATCTGAGCCTCAAACCCTTTCCAGCTTTTTTCAGGGCATCTTGGTAGTCCACCAGTATGGAAAGATCAGGAATACAAATGGTGATATGCTGTAGTAGGAAAAGTCATAGTTTGATCACAGCAAGGGAAAAGTAAGTCAAAAAACTAGTAAAAGTGAAGAGAGTCATGTAACAGATTCAGCTCACTATGTTTTGCAACGGAGATATTATTAATAGCACAATTTATTTTCTTGTAATAACTGCACAGGAAGAAAGGATAAGAAAATGTGTATTTCACCTTTTTCTGAAATGTTTTTTTACCTCACCATTATCAGATATTATAGGAACATCACTGCTATACAGTTAAAGCCCCCTCTTAATCTAATTCTGTAACTTTCCACAGCTCAATAATCACAGAGAAACAGTAGAGAAATTACTAGCTCTAATTTCTTATATGTGCCATATCTCTCAAACACCACTTTCTATGTTGTATTTCTTAAGAGTTAGAAGAAATATATGCAAATTTTTAGGATTACTTACACCTGCCATTTTTCATTTTCAAAATGTCAAAGGCATTACTTTGCACGTATCTCCACACACACAGAGTTTGTCTGGCATATACAGGATAGTCCTGAGTTGCCACACAAGTGCAGATCATCTGAAACGTGCATGCTCAGTAGATCTGCTCATATGGAACGGGTTTGACATATAAACTTGACAGCCATTCATGTACTCCAGGTTCAACATAGAAGCAACTGGCAAGTCAATACAAAATCTGCCCAAGACAGATGGAAAGTAGACTGCTGTGTAACATGTTGAAAAGAAACAGGAATTTGGAAAAGAATTAAGAACCTGAAACCACCCCAGAGAGATGAAGATTTGCTTTTTTCTAGGCGATGATTTCAAATATGGTTCTTCCAGTTGGAGAGTAAAAAGTAAAAAAAAGTGAAAAGTAGCTCTGCAGACCATTAAGGCCTTAATATAGAGTACATAGAAGCTAAATTTCTAACCTTTCATGTGGTTCACTTCACATTAACAATGATATTAATAAATACTCATTACAGAAAATAGCATTTGTCACATAATATTACTGTGTTTTACAGTACGTTGACCATAGGAAGTCATATTAACTGTGTTTCAGCAGGGCATGAAACATATATTGCTGGATAGACTAGGTTTTCTTGAAAAAAAGTTGCAATTTATGTTTGATAAGAAGACCATAAGCATGTGGAAGTATCATAAATATTTAGGAATCCTTTGCAATGGTAAATTTATCCCAACTGGGATTTATTCAAGAACAAACCCAATTTTAAACACCTTTATCATGCATGATGAAGGAATAGGACATTTAAAACTATTGGAGATGATAAATAACACTTTAAAGGATCTATGACTAAAAGCGCAAGTTATTCTGCATACCCAAAGGGTTTATTCTCTCTCCCCCCCACCCCCTTTGTTCGTTTGCTTTCTGTGTCTTTTCTCTCTTTCTCTTTCTTTCTCTTTCTCTTTMTTCCTCCCTCCCTCCCTCCCTTCCTTTCTTCCTTGAATATCAACCTTGGATGATGAGGTGTATGCCCACACAAAGCCAAATTCCAACCACTAAAAGAAATATATATGTATTTCTGATAGATAACTGTACATGATACATATTCATATATTTATTATTAGAAATAAACTATACAGCATACTTCAAGCTTTATGCATGTTAACAAAAGTTTTCCTATCTACCAGATTCATTGATGAAGAACACAGGACTGGCAAATTAGTGCCTCCTAATAGGACATTCCAGAATAAAACCAATTAAAAACGCTGGCATGTGGAGCTTCAAACTGGAAGGGAAAAAAAAAACCCAAATGTGCTCTAGCAAAACAAGTGTTACATTCTTGGTTACAAAGTTGTAAATAAAGTTGCAAAGATGGAAAATAAAACAAAACACAACCCCAGTTACAAATAGGTTCTCCCTTATCTGCTGCGAAGTATCAGTTGCTGTCAAACATCTCATCCAGGTCTGTTCTCCCCTTCTTTCGTTATCAATGAAGTTTTTCTAGCCTAGCACCAGAGGTGGCTGACTGAAAATGAATTCAAGTATATACAAGACTGTTACCTTAATTTATAAACACGTATCATGAGAATCATTCATTGTATGTATAACATCAAATTCCCTGTCTGTAGTTCATTTTTCAGTGCTGCGGGTATTATATGTGACATATTAAATAAAACTAACAGCAAAGATATCATACAGAATGTTGCCTTGCACCTATTCCAAACGTCAGTGTATTTTGTTGATTTTAAAGGTGTACACTGACCCTACTTTGTGTCAAAAGTACATAATTTCCAATTTCATTCATCAAGGCTACATTTTAACAATCTAAACTTTGTTTACTTCACTAATGCTTTTAGAAGGATTAAAATAATCATGTAAACTCAGATTTTGCTTCTTCAGTGTGTTTGGAAGGAGTTGATGCCTATACACTGCCTGATTTGCTGTTTTTTTCTCCACATCTTGTGCAACTTCCTTTCTCTGAATTTAAAACTTTCACATCATGAGCAGAGAGCTTTTACTGTAGTACTCTAAGCTGGTCCTATATTTGGGTGGTTGCATTTTCCAAGTGGTTATCCTATCATAAACTACTCTGGTAGCACATTTTTCTGTTAGGAAAGCTTTTAGCTCTTCTGCTTGTAGCTACTTAGACTCAAGCAAATTTTGTTCTCACTATTATTTGATTAGCCTTCAAAGGAACAAGATATGTTGCACCTACTTCCTTTGATGCTGTTGTCCAAAAGTAACCATATCCATTCTACTGTATTCGACATAAGGCCTGTAACAACTGTATTCTACAAATTTAATCTTATGTGCAAATATTTCTGCATCTTCAAGCCACTATTCCAGGAGATGAACTGGATATTTTTGTAAATTTGGGAGATGACATCTATATCTTTCAGATACCGTGCTTCTAATACAGATAGTTCTGTACTGTTCTGCTCAGAGATGTGTTGCTTCCCAAACAGGCACAAGCAGTAACACGTGTTTTGTTTGTGAAACCATTACACTGTAGTTTTCCAAGCACTTGAAAAGTTACTCTTAGGATTATTGACTCTAAAAAGATATTACTCAATTGCATGTCTATAAACTTCTTCCACGATCATTAAATAATGATGAAATCTACTTCTGTAGATTTAACCATGTCATAAGTTCTTTTAAAGACTCCGGAATTATTTTTCCTGTAGAAAGGAGATTAGCTATAATGCATCAGTTTGAAAGGTTTCCTTTCAAATGTAGATATGAACTATCCATTATTTTAGCAGTCTCTTTCCTCTGAGATTGTGCAGTTAATACACAGGATACAAAACTTTTATAGATGTTAATTCTCTGGATAGCATTTTATAGATACTACCCAAACACAGGATTAATCTCTTATTCTTAGCTGTTCTGGGAAAGCTTCAGATGCTGTACCTCCATTTCTTTTGTGAAAGCCTTACTTTATATCTTAATTTAGGTTCTGTTATATTTCCTTTTATGAAGGCCTCATCTGTTTTTCGGATCTTACTTCAACTTCTTTTGCTAAGTTTAACACTGTTTCAACTCTTGTTTTACCTTCTTTGGTGATCTCTGATTCCTGCAAGTCCTCTGTTTGTTTCATCTTGATTCAAGACAATTATCAGCTCACAGATCCCCTTGTAAAATACTATTATTTCTCTTGACACAGATAATTTGTTATTACTTGGAATCTTGCAGATGAATAAGAGCTGAATAATGTCTTTGATATGATTCAAAGTTAATGAAGAAATAGTGCATGCATAGTGCCTGTTGTCCCCAAATAAGGTAGGGGACAAAGACCAAAAGACAGTTTACTCACTTGCTTCCTTGTGTCTTTACATCCAATACTTCTTTCTCTAAACTTTAACTCTAGAAGTCTGTTTCTGGCTGTATCATTGCTTTTCATCTGTTTTCTCTGGTGTTTATTCTGCTTCTCTGATTTACATATAATCAAAATCATTTGTAAAATAGCCTGGTCTCTCTGATTCCTATCACTTTGGCACTTCTATGGGCACTTAGATTTCTGGGGCATGCTTCAGAGGCTTCACAAGTTTGCATGCAGCTTATTCAAGGATTTTAAACTATCATTAAGATTTAAATTTCCCCATACTAAACCTAAATGGAAGGTGGTTTTCACCCTCAAAATAACAAAAAGTTTGTATATCAGAACATACGAGATGCCAAAAAGACCAGCGGGACTGAAGTCCAGTCCCTTCTGGCACTTATATGTCTTCAGAACATATTCAGCAATATAAGAAGCCACAATAGAACAGGGTGGAAAAAATGGTATATGGATTAAAACTAGATTCCTAACAACTAATTGTTCAAAGACAGAAGGAACAGAATCATAATTTCTGCAGGAGATGTCCATTTCATAGTGAATGACTGAAATAATGAAAATTATAAAGATGTTATTAAAGTTACAGTAATTATCTACAACATAGAGGGAAACCTATATTTGATAATACCAGATATCTCTTTATGCAAGATATTCCAGTAAAGTTCATTTCTTAACCTTCCTTACCATGTGCTTGATTTAAAGTACTAGACACAACTTTCCCCATACAATGATTTAGTGTATACTATTAACACAGATAAAATCAGCACCAAACGTAAGACCTATTCAAGAAACACATAAAACATATTCACATCAATCACAAAATGATAAATTATTCTTAAAAATAAAGTTAAAATAAATATTGGCCTTGCAAAGAAGTCAGCAGAATGATCTTACAATATTAAGTAGGATCATGGTGCGCAGACGCTTTGTGTCACACCATTTTCTTTTCCCATCTATTCTGAAGTCTAAAGCCAGATCCTCAGTTCATGTCCTTCAAAAATCACTGAAGTCAATGGGAACTCAGCACCTCAGTGCTTGCTGAATCCCATCCTGTGGATTCTAGCAGCCAAACTAATGTCTGCAGTTGGCTTCTAATCTTGCAACACAAAGTTTTGTACCTAGTCAAGAACACCTGACCTGGAAAATATTTACAGGATTGGAATTGCTCTGCAAAAACCATATTCCACAAGGTTAATTCTGTATTTCTTTTGTCTGTGAATTATACATGGCATGTTATGGAATCTCTCCTCCTCTTTTAAGAATCTCAGTGATTAGCCCTCTCAATATAGAAGCATTATCCCCATTTGCTAATGTAAGCCTTGTACTACTAGCACCTCATTCTCTAAAGAGAGAGATCAACATTTTAAAACATTTTTTTAATAAAACAAAGTGCTGTGAAAAGTACTTTTTGTTGTTGTTGAACATATGGAAAGCACCATGTAAGAGAAATATCTTATATGAAAATGTCCCATTTTTTATAAAGTAACTATTTTTTTCTGTTTACAAAATTCAATAAAATCCATAAATGTTGATAAAATATGCAATATTTTCCCCAGGTGGGAAAAAGAGAACGAGAAAAAATGTTAGCAACATAGAGAAAGCAACAGTGTATTGGAGCTTTTCTATGCTACTCCAGCAACGAAGATTAATGAACAGAGAACAAATGGTTGACATATCACCTACCCATGGGAGTTCCAACGCCGTAACCTTTTGAGTCTATCAGGCCTCCAATCTGTGTTAGGTTACAGTTCCGCTGTGTGACAAACTCAATGGTTGTCGACTCCATTAAAAATGCATAATCAGAGGTAAGCACACGCTGGATACCTTCTTCATTACTTTTGACAAGTACTGACTGCCTCCTGCTACTCATGAAGGCCCACATCTTGTCATAAGTAGAGATTTTGGATTTCTGAAAGGCAAATATTAGATGCAACATGAATAAGAATAATATGCTTATAAGAGTGAAAGCAAATTCTCAGTTTGCACACTGTTCTTTTATTGTATTTTACTACGTGTCAGGTTTTACCAAGGCATTCATCTCACCTGTACCTCTCATCTTGTCTATGTAAAACAAAACAGCTGAACAGATTCTCAAGAAAATGCACAATATCTGTTGTTTATCTGTTTTTTATTGTTTATATGATTTTATGTAGGATGAAGGCCTACAAGTATTTGAAGTCAGTGGAAAACTATTAAGTATTTCACTGTAGCCAAGTTCATCAACAATGTTGGTGAGTGTTATAGGAGAATCTGTGGGTTCTGGCACATTTTAAATTTTCACTCTCATTTTAATCACTCAGCTACTCCTGAGCAATTCTGAAAACCTAATGCACAGTATGGCAACCTGAAGTAATCAAAGCACTTACAGATGGCAGTATATGGAGAAAACTGTTGTGAGGGAGAGGGCAGCAAACATTTTATCCGTGGTACACTGCAAAAACACTTGGAGAAAGATTTTAGGTAAGATATAGTATCACACTCTGGTCACACTAATACTAGCTTGCCATTCAGAAATTTACCACTGAAAGTCCTAACAATGAATATGTGTTTTCTGCTTTAATATTCCCAGAATGCAAAGAACTGTTGTGATGGGAAGAGAGAGACAGTAGTTTGGGACAGAAGAGACAGTAGTTTGGCACAAAGTGATGCTGTGTAACTATAGAGGAGTCGCTTCCTTTCTTTCACCTCAGCTTCTTTAAAAAAAGATATTACCTTCCCTCATCTTCATAAAACACAGTGCTTAAGAGATCATAACCACTGGATAAATTGAAGGTATTACAAGTACTGAACATTTTATATTACATTTGCGCCACCTATTTAATAATGTTTCAAACACAAGATGTATCCGAAAATGTTCAGTAATGTTAAATCTTGCCTAGTAAATAAAATGTAGAAATACAACATAAGAACTAGTATAATCAGACTTTTTAAGGAGTCTTTCACCTTTTAATGTCAGCCTTAAACATAACTCTGCCGTCAGCTTTGGTGGAGATACTAAACAAAGATTGACACTACAAGTTCATCTGATTGGCAGCCATAAATTCTTCCCCAGAGGAAAATTAGCAGTGCATTTGGAATAAAAAGACCATTAATTTAGAAAAAAAGATGACTTTGTCCCCTTGCTGCAATACAATCCAAGAGTTATTTCACTCTGCCTGAGGACTTAGCAAATCAAGCGTTTGAACTAACTCTAGTGTCAATGTTAAAAAAACTGAAGACTTTTAGGACTCTGCATGAACACATTGTTACTGTACTGAACATAGTCTGTGGCTGATTGCAAAAGATCTTAGTAACAATGAAAGGGGAAATAATTTTTCTTCAGATTATACTGTGAATGCATAGAATAGAGAAGACCAAACAGATATGGTCTCTCCTCATAGGGTTTGTTTTGAAAATCAAATGATTCTTGCAAGCATTTAATATTGCATTGTAGCATAACATACTTTAAGCAATGAACATCAGGTCTGTAGGAATCTAAGTTACTATGTAATACAGAAAGGATGGAAAATGAATGTTTTCAATATTTGTAAAATTTTACCAAGAACCTGTATTTAACTCTTTTGACATACAATCTTTACCCCAGTACACAAAGCAAACATTTTAGCCACTATAAATAGTCTGAGCAATATAAAATATTGACAGAGAAAACAATTTTAGTAAACTATTAGATACACACTGCTGATGCACGTTGAGGAAAAAAAAAAAAGAAAAAGCCAAATGAGCTGTAATAGAAAATAAAACAAGAATGAATTGTAATACATACACATTTCTATATTTCTGTTGGGGGAAAAGAAAAAATCCAGGATGAAAACATGTTAGCAAGGGGAATGGCTTCTCTCTACCAAAGCATTAGAGCATGTGAAAAAATACAGTATCCTCTAAAGGACAGAGTGCTCATATTACGATGAGTGATTTAATCAGCTAGGGTGAAGCCACAGCTACTATTGAAAAGGAAGGAACAAAGGTCACAAACAAAATCAGAAAAAGCTCCTGCATAGGATAGCTCACTTACTGGAATAATTAAAACAAAAAAAAGGTAAGAAAGTCTACATATGATTAGTGACACTGTAGAAGATAACACAAAGCCTAGAACATCAGTGCACATGGCTCTCCACTGTGAACTTAACAAGGGTGATAGAAAGTGCACAGTGATCTCTCAGTTTTCTCATATAGGCAGAACACTACAATGTCTTTGCACTGCTTTCTTCCACTCCTAAAAGCTAAAAGTCAGAACTGAAATGGTGCCAAGGAAAACAGCCCATCTACTTTCACTGCTAAATTCTACCTAGCATTTAGAAATTCTTACCAAAAAAAGTGTATAGTACAGGTTATGGGATTTGTTTTACGCACAAGAGAGAATATTTCATCTGAAAATAAAAAACCAACATTTGATTCAGGAAACTACAACCACAAATGGTTTTCCTCTGTGTTTGGCAAACTACTCAGCAGGCTCACCTGACTAAAATCAAGAAGCCAGAACAATCAAAAGCATCAGGAGCCCATTTGACATTGAATGAACTAAAGAGAATGACACTCTGATATGTACATATTGCTTCTTGTGGTTATGACTGTGTCATTCATACTGATAGCAGCAGATGTTGCAATTTACATTATGTTTCCATCTCTTTCACTATGTGCAAATCAGTCTGGCTAATCAACTTATATACTCCATCAATGAAGTGTATTATTTTATCTGGGTTAGTTCACCATATTGTTTCATCTAACTGGAAATCACTGTCTGGAAATCCAGCCTAACTTGAAATCAACCAGAAATTATGTCTGTATAAGATAACTTGTGGTGACATGATTTATCATGCTTGTGTTCACTCATTAATGCTGAAGACAATGCAGAGTAATAAGAAAGCTGCCTCTGCTTTGCAACATTTGAATTTCACTGGAATAAAAAAAGAGAACTAACTAACAGGAAAGATGGAAATGAAAAGGTTAAGCAAATCAAGAAGCTCATCTACCTGGTGCAGAAAATGGTAGCTGTCACAATGACATTCAGAGGATAGTCAGTGACATGCTCAGTGTTCATAAATTAAAGACCATTGAAGATAACTGTGCATGTCAGGGATCACAAAAGGAAGCATGGCAAAGGCTCTAAGTTAGTCTAATGTTATGTACAAATGTGAGGCTGGAAACAGAAGGAATCATTGTTAGTAATGTGTTACTTACTGCTCTATCCTGAAGCACTGGCTAGGAAAGACAAATATCAGTGCAGTGAGACTCTGGACCACAAGGTTAGAAAAATATCAGGATGTTGAATGAATGCCAGAATAAACAGGGATCAAAGGACAGGGAAGCAGACCTCATGATACAAGACAAGATTGGATAAATGCACAGCAAAATTGTGCTAGGCAAATTCTGACATTTTTCTACAAAGGAAAAATTACAGATCCATTAATGGAGATTTTTATTTTAATGATAGCATCCAACTTCTTTCCTGGCTTCTAAAAGCATTTGGGTGTCACAGACAATGCCTCAGTTTTGCTTTCACCCATGCAATATTTAAACTTAAAAGAGGTTGTACTAACAAAGGAAAGATTAAAGGTAATTAAGATTAAATTTTGAGAAAAAAATAAATTAAAAAAAAGTCAGAAACCCAGTTCTTATACATTCTATAAAAGCACTCTCCACCACATAAGAATTAAACCATGACAATCTTTATGTCAAAAAAAACCCCGCAGACTCCTAATCCTACTACACTGTTTTCCATTTATGACACTGCCTATAACAGCTATGTGACTTCTGTTTTCCTGAGCTCTGCATTCTTAGTGCACACAGGCCACTTTTCTTAAAGTTGCTTGGTTCATGGATTTTTTAAGGCCAAAGGAATAATTATGCACATTTATACTGACCTTYTGTAATACACAGACTATGAAATGTCACTTCTGAATTACTTCACCGAGCTCATCACTTATGTGTTTGCACTGACAAAAAAGAATGGCATATGAAAAGTGCATTCATAAAGAGCCATCTATATGAGCCTTAGCAAGGTGCCCATCATGGCCTTTTACAACATCCTTGATGACAAGCTGGTAGGATATGGACTGGACAGATGGAGCACCTACAGGTGGAGAACTGGCTGAGATGCTGATTTTGAAAGGTGGTAGTTAATAGCTCAAGGCCAGATTGACATCTTGTCATGAGTGGAGTGCCCCAGGGGTCAGTCCTAGACCTGATACTATTCAATATCTTTATAAACAGTTTGGAAAATGGAATTGAAAGCACCTTCACCAAGTTTGTGGATGACACCAAACAGGGAGGAGAAGCAGACACACTGGAAGAAARAGCTACCACGCAGAGAGACCTCAAGAGGCTGGAAAATTAGTATAACATGAATTGCATGAGGTTTAACAAAGATAAATGTAAAGCTATCCTGGGAGAAAGTAATCCCAAGCATCCGTACTGGCTGGGAACAGACTGGCAGGAGTGTATCTTGGCTGTAAAGGACTTATGGATCCAAGAGGACAGCAAGCTGAACATAAGCAAGCAGCCCATCCTTGCAGCAGGAAAGCAAACTGCAGGCTGTATCAGCAAGGCTATAGCCAACAGAACAAGGGATGTGATTAATCCACAATACTTGGCACTTGTCAAGCCACACCAGGAACGTTGTGTCCAGTTTTGGTCCGCCAAATTTAAAAGAGATGTTAAAATTGGGGAGTGTCCACCAAGGTGGTCAGAGGGTTGGAGATCTTAACTTACAAAGCAAGATTGATGGAAATGGGATTGTTCAACCTAGAGAATGGAAGGTTTACACAGAATCTAATCACATTCTTCCTTTACCTAAAGAGAAGGTTAGAGAGAAGTTGAAGGTACTCTCTTCTTTAGGATGCATGGTGATAGGATAAGAGGCAATGGCCCAAGCTGCTGGAAATTCTGTGTGGATATAAGAAAAAAATTCTTCACCATGAGAACAACTAAGCATTGGAACAGGTAGCCCAGACAAGTAGTGGAATCAGCTCACTGGAAATATTAGAGACAGCTTAACACAGGCCTGAATAAGCTAATCCAAGGCCTTGCTTTCAATTAGGAAGGCAGATCTCCTCCAACAAGAGGAAGGGCATTCTAGGGGTCCCTTCCAACTTTGAGTTTTCATTGATTTCTATGATTCTTTATCAGTATGAAGTTACGTACAGTAATAAGTGTTTCTGGGGACTCTTCAAATTTTGACATTGAGCAATTTCAAGAAAACAAAATAAAACATATAATTTCCTGTTTGGGAAACAAACAAACAAACAAACAAAACAAACTCAAAAAACGTTGTGAACTTATGTAGTTTATACATCAAGCCAAAGGCGAGCCCATTATTAGCCAGGGAAATGTGTGTTTTCCTGTCTTTTTCACCCTCCAGTCCTTTGAAACTCAAGTAGACTCATCCCAATTTTTTCATACATGACCCCCTGGAAATCCTGAATACCAGTATGGAAATCCAAGCTGAACTGTCCATATAATACGTTTATTTTATTCATTCCTTATTCATTTTTGTAAGTTTGACATTTGTTTTGACATGCATCCTAAATCTACATAGCTGTGAAATAAGCTAGAAAATGCATTTCTGATGTTCTTAATAACGGCAAAAGCACTAGCATATCTCAAGACTTTTTTCTAAACATAAGAAGGCTAGATGTCAAATTTAGGTGAAGCAAACATTATAGACGATCCTCTTATGGCTCATAACTGTTCTAACACATTTGGGATATGTCTCCAGTATTTTAGGCCACAGAGGATTAGTACCATTAATAGAGAGATAAACAAAGTTAATTAATTGAATACATTTCAAATCATAGTATGACAAGCTTAAAGCTGAGAGAACAAACCAACAGCCTAAGGTAAAGAATGTTTTATGAATTCTGTAATTGTCCTCAAGCATTATAAATACAGGGAAATTAAAAGATAAGGCTATCCGAAAGAATTTGAACACTTGCATAAATGAAAATAAATTGTAAATAAACATAAACAGCCTGATTGCTTTCCTGAACTTGTCACCAAATGGAAATTTGTAAAGGCTGATTGCTACTGTTCAAATATCTATCAATGACCAAGAATGTGTTTGTTCCGCTGTGCATTTTTGGATTTCTTGTTTCTGTAATTTATATCAGTGTACACTGATCCATCTCTCCCACTTAATACGAATCCTTTGGAATAGGTACTGTTTTCTCCAAACTGCTCAATGTTTCTGAAGCGGACAACGATGGGGACTTCTGAGCTAAACAGCAGTATATGCAAATAATGATAAATATCAGAATCAGCTACAGGAATCAGAATGGAAGATATCAGATCTTACTAATTTTTTAGCTTTACACAGTATCGCTACATGTCCTGTTTCCAGATATTTTGTATTAAATAATCCATTTGAATTTGTTTTAAAGACTGAAATAATTTCTAGTTTCTGGTAAGCCTTAGCTAATTCTACACTCCAAAAGTAAGTGCTGTTTTTTGAGGCAGCAGAAGCAGTATATTTACTGATTTTGACATAGCTGAGCACGACGTGTAAAACGCAATTTGGTCTTAATTGCATATATGCACCTAATCTCTCCATAATATAATATGATGCCATAGACATTCCAAACTCTGCATTCACATATGCGTAGTGCACAGTTTTGAATCATTGCTATAGGCTAAGGCATAGATTTTACAGACCACCATGCTAATCACTAGCATCTTAAGTATACTGAAAATATTACACATTCCTCCACCTGTGCTGGACAGCAGACCAGACTTAAATCAGCTTAGCTGTCCTCTATCACCCAACAGACAGACTGTGTTAATTCAAGCGATCTTCTGAGTATCATCTGATTTTCTGACCAGATTAGCAACTAGTTATAAAAATGACCTTTGTAGTACTGTATTTTCTTTACTGTGTCCTAGAACTATGAGACTGGCTTTTTCTCAGTCATCAAAGAAAAGTGAAAAAGACAGTCTCCTTTTTATCAGACTGGTCTCATTGACTCTGACCTCAGGGCATTTCTTCTTTTTTTTTTTTTTCCCCCCCTTTTTTTTTTCCTCTTTTCCCTATTTTTTCAGAACTGCTGAGGCCTGAAAACCCTTAAGTGAACCAGCTGATTTAGATTTTATTGTGTCAGCGTAAAAACAATAAAACCAATGCATACAGTGTTCTCTCCTCCATAACAGCAGTTTTCATGGTCCATAGAGCACAAAAGAAAAAAGGTAGGAAAGGTGTTTCTGCCAAGAATACAGCTGCAAGGAATGAAAAATGCAGTGCTCAGAGAAAGACATTTTTACTCTTGCCCCAATTGTGCTGACTTTTTGTTTTAAAAACCAAAGATTTTGAACAAACATTAAATATTTAAAGTAATTTATGGTTAAAAAAACCCAAAMCCTAATGCTATTGAAATAAGTTTTCACTATCAGCTTTGACCTGGAAATAAGTAAGGATTTTATAGCTCCAAAGTCACTAATGGATTTCAGAAAACTTCCTTGCCTTTTATACCAGAATGATTTATAGTCCTCTACTGAATTATAGCTAACGTCACAATGGTTCTTTTTGTAAAATACTGTGGAAGATGACAAGTGTGGTATTTCTCACACTTCTGTAGGTTTTTTCTTTTATAATACTCAAGAAGAGTACAGGGATCTCGTTAGGTCATGCAGAGAGAAAATCAGGAAGACAAAAGCCCAGCTAGAACTCAATCTGGCCGCTGTCGTTAGAGATAACAAAAAATGTTTTTACAAATATATTAATGACAAAAAGAGAGCCAAGGAGAATCTCCATCCTTTATTGGATGTGGGGCGGAACATTGCCACCAAGGATGAGGAAAAGGCTAAGGTACTTAATGCCTTCTTTGCCTCAGTCTTTAATAGTCAGATCAGTTATCCTCAGGGTATTCAACCCCCTGAGCTGGAAGACAGGGACGGCGAGCAGGATGAACCCCCCATAATCCAAGAGGAAGCAGTGAATGACCTGCTACGCCACCTGGACACTCACAAGTCTACGGGGCCGGATGGGATCCACCCGAAAATGCTGAGGGGGCTGGTGGAGGATCTTGCCTCCATCATTTACCAGCAGTCCTGGTTAATGGGAGAGGTCCCAAACGACTGGAGGCTTGCCAATGTGATGCCCATGTACAAGAAGGGTCGGAAGGAGGACCCGGGGAACTACAGGCCTGTCAGCCTGACCTCAGTGCCGGGGAAGATTATGGAGCAGTTCATCTTGGGGGCACTCGCAAGCCATGTGCGGGACAACCAGGGGATCAGGCCCAGCCAGCACAGGTTCATGAAAGGCAGGTCCTGCTTGACCAACCTGATCTCCTTCTATGACCAGGGGACCCACCTAGTGGAGGAGGGAAAGGCTGTGGATGTGGTCTACCTGGACTTCAGTAAAGCCTTCGA
>JAYKAV010002965.1:436374-474660 GCA_035582835.1 Phoebastria nigripes | reverse complement strand
TCCCTGGAAACATTCAAGGTCAGGTTGGACGGGGCTCTGAGCAACCTGATCTAGTTGAAGATGTCCCTGCTCATTGCCGGGGGGTTGGACTAGATCACCTTTAAAGGCCCCTTCCAACCCAAACTATTCTATGATTCTATGATAAAATCAGAGTGTAGGCTGGATGAATTCCATTCTAGGGCAAGGAATCTAACATAGAAAATAAACATATATTTTTTATTGTTATAATAGATAGTTGTCTTAATGTTTAAAGAGGACAGACAACCATTTGGAAGCTGGTATTGAAAGTCTACAACTAAAAAGTCTTAGAAGTCTTGCTCTGATACTCATCAGGAAGAACAGAAGTAGCCTAACTCATATGTGATCCTTTTTGAAGTGCTTAATTTTTACAATTAACAGCATCATATTTCTGTCATATTTTTGTGTACTCTTGTGTGAGCCCAGAGAGCCTAATTCCATGATGTTGTTGCTACTACCTTTCCCCTGCTACCAAAAAGTAACATATCAAGGAAAATCTGATTCCCAGGAGGGGAAGATTAATTAAAAACATCAGAAAACATCAGAGGGAAATAAATTGAGTTCATAAATGTCTGTGTTTGGGTTTTTTTATTATTATTGACTTTATCCCTCTCTTTTCTCCACTCTTACTCAGTATCTAAGATTTTAAAAGGAAATAAAAATGAAATATACCAATTTAATCAGCTTTCAGCTTTCATTCTTTTTACCATGAACGTAATGCAGTGAATTAAAATTAATTTTAGAAGTTTCTTCAATCAATGGTTTTTGTCACTGCATGTTTTCTGTCACTGCATGGCTTGAATCTTGGAAAACAAATTGATGAATCTTTGATATAACATTATTTCTATAATTGTGCAACCTGTGAAAGATGCCACACTTACAACCTACAAAATAACACCCTTTAGTCTTTCAGAGAAAACTCATATAACAGAATTTCAAACTTTTGAGGACTTTACCATCCACACTTTTCATTCTGAAATAAACAGTCTTAAAAATGAAGTAAACGATCTTAACCTCTGTTTCATTTTGATACTAGCTCCTTTTTAAAGACAGCTATGAGACTCACATAGTCCTGACTCTTGCATCAGCTCTTCCATGGTGAAATCAGGACCATTGTGCAGGGCATCCTGAGGATTTTCCGGCTTACTTCTCTCTAAAGCTATCAGACAATAACCCTCCTATTACTCCTGATTTAGTATTTATTAGAGGGTGATGGGGGGGGGGGGGGGGGGGGGGGGGGGGGGCAGGGAGAGAGAGAGAGATAAGAAATATGCTTGCAATGCTAAATACAGGCAGCTGTCAAAAAGCCTGTAAAAGCCATTGTAATTTGTCTGTAATACAGGGCCAACCACAGATAACATATATAATCAAAGTAAATGAACACCACAACAATGAGAAAACAAAGCTCGTGTATTAAAAACAAAACAACTCTTCACAATTAATTTAGAGAGAGAGAAACTTCATCTAATCAGATATGAATTAGCTAATGATAGGTCAAACACTGCTGACAGAAGGCTTTATCATCAAGACTTCTTCTCATATTGTGAATAGCAGCTCTACTGGCAGGAGCAGCAAGAGATCAAGAAAGCTTCAGAGTGAAGACATGCTCTGCAGGCTACCCATTTTCCAGCTTCCTTCTGTCAGACACTGCCAGACTGCTTTAATGGTATGAGATACAGAGTGTAGAGAGGTAATAAGCTGAAAGTGAGCAATTTTCTAAGGGAAAAAATGAGATGGGGTGAGCACCTAACAGCTGCCAATCAGAATTAAATGATACTATGAGGATACTTATCTGACAGTTGATGAACGACAGTCTAACAGGTCTGTACTACTCTTCAATCTACACTTTTGTATATAAATGGCATTTTGGAAAAAAAAAGAAAAAAAGAAAAAAAAAAAGAGGGTTCCAAAATATAAAACTTGGAAGATTTATATCTGCCATGTTCAAATTCCCTCTAATAACAAATGAAAATGGGTAATCAAATACACATTTATTCATACTCCTTACTGAAGACTCCCTTTCCTTTAAACACCTGTATTATTTTATAGAATTATTTTAAGAAAATGATCTGATGAGGTTTTCACGCTCTCATTCATGCTAAACTTACTACTTCAATTTAACAAGTTCCTAAAGAGCATCAGATGTTTTTATGTTGGTTTCCCCCCCCAGCCCCCTGCCCCCAGTGAAACTGGGGAAAAAATCGTGACTGGAGACAAATAGCATACACTATTAACTTGGGAGTCAGGTAAATTCCAGGACCCCAGCAGCAACAAATGCTGTCATTATCCATCTTAAAACAACTTTTTCATCTCTGCTAGAATTAGAGTAATTTCTGATGGCAATCTACCATATGATTTATTTTTTTCTCTGTCATGTAATCCTGTACTATTTTTAATTTCCATAGCAATCCTCAAAGTTAGCCTATTGTGAGGAGGTAATGGATTTTAATGTGAAAGACCTTACACTGTACCGAGGAATAAAGAAATTTTGTGGAGACATAGGTGAGAAGACAAGCTATGATATCAGCATTGCAATCTCTTTATGATAATATTTCTAGGATTTGTTAAGACACGTTTCTACTGTGGGAGGATTCCATTTTAACTGCCTAACCTAATTTTACAGTAGTCTGAAATAATATATTTCCATTAGTACATTCATGTCTTTTTTTTTTCCCTCTTTCCTGTAATTTAGTCTCATGTAATTTCTATTAAAGCGATGCAGAAAATAAAGGTATTGTGAACTGTTCTCCCGATGACACAAATTAAGTGTGAAACACAATAGCATAGCTGTGGTCCTTGCTTTTAAAAATGTTGCTATTATTTCACATTATCTTTTTTTWAAATTTAATCCACCTGCTTGTAAAYCAGAAAATTAAATGACCCATCACAGTATCAAGGAAAAATTGTAAACTCTTCCCAGTTCACAGAGAGCAGTCAGGGGGAAGAAATGACATATTTTTGTTTCTGGGATTTCTATAAAGTATTAGCTGACCTTCTAGGTATGACAGAGCACACAGTACTAGCCTCTCAACCTCAAGGGCAGATGCATATTTTTATTTCATAGTGGCTGTGAGAACTGGAGAAAATTCCTGACTTAGAATTCTCCAGTGAAAGCTTCCTTGCATCCTTCAGCCTTTTCTCCTCCCACACATGTAGGAAAAAAAGTAGGAATCCAGCTCATGTCTCTTTGGCATAAAACATTGCTTCCTTACAGGGTAGCCTTCACAGATAATTCAGGAAGAAAGATACTGACCCTTTGTTTAGAAGGAAAAATGTGGGAAAGGGAGGTCAGAGAAAACAATGCAAAAAAAACCTCTCATAGTGTTTGCTGAGAAGGGTCCTCAGACAGAGACAGGAAATAATGAAAAATTAAACCTTCCGTTTTCAAAGCACTAAATAAGAACCATTCCTAACATCATTCACTGAAGTACATAAATATCATGTCCTTTCTTTTACTACAGAAACTGAAGTAACAAGAGGTATTAAGCGGTCTGAATTTGTAATAAAGCCACTTGATAAACAGAGGTTGAACTGAGGAGTTTTGGACTCCAGCGTTGGACTCAGGCCTGAAAGTGTGTTAGGTCTAACAAACAGAAGAAAAAAACAGGGTAAGCTACTGTAATGGCTAATACAGTTTTCACATCATTAGCAGAGCCCACCCAGGTAGTAAAACCAAATAACTGACTGCTGATAGAGGAGCGATTATATACATGCTAACTCACAGTCATGGATCTTTCCCTTTCAGAATAAAACCATCTCCTCCTGAGCAACCCTTTTCACACTGTGTTAGTAAGGAGCTACACTGGGAAGCAGGTAATAATGACTGTTACCTACAGTATGACTTCCATTCACTATTTTCCTCTCACTTCTCAGAAGGCAGGAAGTGTGCACTGAAGCCAAGGAAGCCTAAAACTTTTATATCCTCTTACCATAGGGTAAGTCCAAAAAACAGCATACCACCAGCTGCATATGTATAAAAGTTACAGGACTTTTTAAAAAATCTATCTCTATACAGGTATATTTTTTCACAGTGAAATCCACAAATAACTTCATAACAGAATACTTAATGAAGTATATCATAAACAGCTTACATATTCAAAGTCTAATGATCAGTAGGCTGTGATTGCAGGCTAAAAGGTAAAGATACAGTTAAATATACAGTATATGGTGGTGCTTTTCACTTTAAGCTTCACACATTATAGGTACTTTTGCTGCAATGTACATTTTTCTTTTACTCAACATGGTTTTTAACTCAATATATCATTTAACAGTATAGATGGGCAAAACCCTTCTGTTAGAACCAAAAATCTCCAAGCAAGATATGGTAAAAAAGGCAGGTCTAACCCCTAACATCATGAAATTAGCTTGATAGGGTCTATTCGACCGAGCGTGTGAACAGTTGGAGCAAGCTGACAGCAGGGATGAGACGAGACTGCATTCCTGGAGCCCTTTGCAAGGCCACAGTCAGGGCTGGCTGCAGAATAATGACTGGGAGAGATTCTGTGCACCATTTCCAGAATAAAGGCAGGAGGTGAGCGATGTACAAAGCTTGACCTTAGCTGCCAAACTGTCCGGCTCCCTTCCACGTCAGGAATGATCCTATTCCCTTTGCCAAGTCCTCACTGGAGGCACAATCTGTCTGACCCTTCATAATTCTTCCAGACCTTACCTTCACTGACAATTAGCCTCGCAGCTTTTACTCCACTATCAAATTTTCCTGKTTTTTTGCATCTGAAAATGGAAGCCTGCAAGCCTATCAAGTCTTTCATAGACCTGTTTCTACTATCCCCGAAACATCAGCAAAAACAGTGACTACACTGATAAGCATTTCTTCTACAAACCAAAAAGTGGACTCAGATGATTTGCAGACAGTTTGGAGGACAAATATGTCACTATAAAGCAGCAATCTTCCAACCTGCAAAAATATTTCTGAATGTAACATAAAATACTTCTGTAATCCAACTTAACCTGAAGACTTAATCTGATCTGATCTCTTATTAATCACTCCCTTTATAGTTTCTTCCTGTCTCTGCTTTCCAATTCCTCTTATTTTGGCAATGTAGTTACTAAACATAACGATGCTACTTTTATCTCAAGAAGGATATTAGCTACAAATCACTGCCAGTTCAGAGGAGTATCACTATGTGCATGCCATGTTCTCATATTTCACCCTAGACTGACTACTGTCATAAACAAGATACTGAGCTCAATGATTCAGTGGTGGCCATGCTTATATTCTTATATTTTAGCCACTTGTTGTGGTTTACTTAAATTAGAGGTATCCATATGGGAGAAATTTTTCTTGTTCTAATGTCACAACTACAAAAGCATAGAGCATATTGCCAGGTTTATATTATTTCAGCTCAGCAGACAGACATTTTAATGCCTTTCTAGGACAAAGTTGCAAGGCTTACATGTTTTAGAAACTAAGTCTGAAGAGCCAATATAATTAGACTCTCCTAGATTTCATTTAGCTAGAAATAACCCTAAACTAACTTCAGTACATGTTCTCCTAAGCAATGACAAGATCATCATAAACAGAAAGGAACTTATAATGTGTCCAAAAAATGTGAAGTCTTTAATGTGGATCTACAGCATTGGAGAATGAATTCACAATTGGCATACCATGATGGCAATAGCAACCACAAGCCAAATTCTTAAAATCCATATGGTCACTCGGCATGGCTGGAGTACTGGAGTGCTCAGGCAATTTCTTGATAACAAAGCACTGTTGGGAGCCATAACCAACCAGCTGTCATAATCTAGACTGTGTTTGGCGTAGGATCAGCCCCAGGGACAGAAAGCCACTGTTGTTCCTTTGCGTAACTTTGTTGTGGGCCTACAGAACTCATCTGTGGCATAAACAACAATCACAGAAAAGCCCATACATACATTAAAACCAGTGCCTCACACACTCATTGGAAGTAGTTGACTTATATGAAACATTTAAGAAAAAAAATGCTTCAACATACCTATCTTTTGCATATTTTTTCCCTTACAGAGCAGTTCAATTTATCTATATGGTGACACATCATAGTTACTGAAAATCGCAGTTTTCCCAAAATCACAAGGGCACCAGGTAAGTTCCAAGGCCTCAGAGGCTTAAAAAACTGCAGGTAGAAATTAGGCTAAGGGAAATAAATGTAYTTTGTTTGGGAGTTTTTTACATCTTTTTTTTTTTCTTTTTATCATCTAAAACACTAAAGTCTATATATTTGTGTTTGACAGTACGCTAATTTCTAACTGGTCTTGTTCATCCTTGTAAATCAGCTGTGTTGTCAGCCACATACAGATTAAGAATCTGTTGTACTCTGGAGTTTACCTGTGACCATTGCAAATACTTGCTAATGAGTGTGCCTTCCACAGAAAGGCAAAAGGCTCCTTCACTTGATTAGTTTATTCTGCACAAAGAAAGTAATCTGAACAAAGTTACTATGCCTGCTGGGATACAGACTTTGGAGACATCCCAAAGAATGCAGAGACATCTATCAGTGTATCTGAAAGGGCATGTAACTAGTGATAATCTCCCATATGTCATGATAATAACCTCAGGCAGGGAGAAAGAAAGAGACTGCACTAAACATTATATGTTTCTCTACAGTAAGATCTGGGGAAAGGTAAGCTCTTTTCCCTTAAAGCATTCCCCTCATAATTAGCTTTTAATTATATCATCTGTCTTCATTTATGGTCTTTTAAATGTATATTTATTATTATCTTATCTGACAGTTTGTCTTCTTTAGCGAATGACCTTCATCTTCAAAATATTCTTTATGGACAGACTGTACAATGTACAATGTACAGGAAACAGCTTTAAAAACAGAAATTTAAGATTCATGAGAGAACAGGCAGTTGCTTGATAATCATTTTCTTTGTAACAGTGAACAGGAAGTAGTACAGCCTGTAATTCTAATGATTTGTTTATCTGGTTTTATAGTAAGCCATTGCTACAATTTTTATTGGTATTTCTGTTTTGTCATTAAACATCACTGATAGGGATTATTCAGCTCATCTTTCCGGGATCATATTCACAAGAAAGGTCATGAATGGCAGTGACAAATACTGCAACCATAAGGAAGAGACAACTAACAATCTAGTGCTCCGAAAACACACTCTACTGATTAACGCCATCCTTTAGCATCCTGGATGTCTGAACAAATGGAACATCAACAGAGAGGTAACAAGTCAGGTGTAGTCATAAGGACTGTTGATGTCTTTTAATATCACATATGTGAAGTGTAAGATCAAGCTTTGGGGTGTAAAAGCAATTCCTCATCTCTGAAGTATAAATGACAAGCCAAGAACGATGCAACTAAGAATGGAAGTGCTATATGTGCTATATATGTGCTATATTGTAGAAAGAGACAAAAGTTCCAAACAAACCTTAAGGAAACACTGTTTTGTTACTAGCATTAAAATGTGTTCACAAGCCATTCACCATGGAAGTGACAGCTGCTCGACTAGGATTACTTCATTAGAAGAGGTAAGCAAAAATATTTTAGCTACATTGTAAAACTGAACGGTAAGACCTCAGAACGGGCTTTCTTCAGATCTTAACCTAGGTTATTAATTGATTGGATTGATCAAGAAAAATACTCCCTGGAGAAAGCAAAAGTCCAGAAACAATCTCTCTGGCACAGGTCAGATTCATTTCTACCAACAGTGTATTTTCCCTCACTTCACTTCTTTTTAGGGATACACTTGATGGAGGCAATAATCAGCTCCAGCTGGGAGGCTTCTTAATTTTTTTGTTTGTTTGTTTTAACTAACTGGGTACTTCTACTACATCGTGATATGAGCACTTCAGCATCATCACAGTAATATGTAAAATGTAATAAGTCACAGCAATAAGCAAAATTACTGGTTTGTATTTTAATATATACATTTTTAATCACCTTTTGTTGGACCTTTGTTTTTTGGTTTGCATGTTTACTTTTACTAAATAGAAGATTAGAAATGATGAACAGAAAATATACTGTATATTTTACAGATAAGGCAGGGGAATTAGACTCTTTGCAGATGTGCTATAGCAATTATTGAACATGAATACTCAAGTAATTACTATGTTAAATACCTTATTCAAATAGGCAGAGTACAAATTAAAGCTACCCTAGTTTGTCTGAAATCCATAGCTTGCTGTGAAGTGGCAATTTTGTCTTTTTTTTCCTTTTTCTTTTTGCTTTCTTTTTTAACAAAAAAACATTCATGTTCATTGTTCTAAGTAGAATGGCCTCTGTTTTCTGCCTCTCTGTACCTTTGACATCATGCCAAGAAGGAGAGGGGGTGTATCTACTCATGTTACTAAACAGAAACAAATGGACTAAATTAAAATTGACTAACTAGAAACAAAATTTATGTTTAACACAGTATGAATAGGATGTAGAAACAAGTGGTATAGAATGTTTTTCCATCCTGAATGTATCCCATTGACAAAAAGACAGAAAACTTACACTCCGCCTGACTAAACTGAGTAACAAAGGGTTGTTTGGGATGAAACACATACGCATTCAAGTGGAGCAAACCCTAAATTTTCAGGTGTGTAAAGTACCTTCTTTCCCTTCTCTTATCTAGAATGTTAATCTGTTAATCTATTTGCTCTTTCATTCATAATAATCCACAAAAATGAGATATCTTAAATGGTATGGACTGAAAGAGTTCTCCCCTCTGAATATCTCAACATTAAAAAATTCATATATTCCTTCTAATGTATTTGCTACAAACTGAGTCACCAGCTAAAACCAAGCTATAACAGCACTGCTGTCACTGTAGGAGTAAGGGAAGATGCTTCCAGATGTTTCCAGACCAGTCCCTGGAGGAATGTTAGCCCCCAAAGGGACTTAGAAGTAGGCACTTAGCTGTTCAGAATAGCCAGACTTAGTCATTTCTGCATAACATCAGAAGCAAACTTTCTTAGGAAACTAAGGAAATTGCTGACTGCAGGGACAGGTGGCAATTGAGGATTTAAATGTTGTGCTTTGATTAAAGAAGCAATTAGTTACCTAAGTTATCTATGGAACAGATGGCATCAGAGGAGGAGAAATGATGGATACATAATTTCATCTGAGTAATTTTAGACAGGTAGATTTGGGAGGAGTACCATAAAAATACTCTGTAATCAATATACCAACATTACAGTTTATCTTAAAATAAGAATACTGTGTAATAAATTCAGGATTACTTCCTTCAGCACTTTTTATTATAAGAAAACCATGTTTGGTTCTGGTTAGTACTTGGACAGTATATTTAAAAACAGAGATTAATATGGCATGGTATTGTTTTAACGATTCTAGTAGACTGAGTTGGTAATCAGCAAAACTAAAGGTACAGTTTTGGTCAACTAGAAGAGAGCAGCCCTGCCRAGAAGGACTTGGGGGTACTGGTGGATGAAAAGCTGGACATGAGCCAGCAATGTGCGCTCGCAGCCCAGAAGGCCAACCGTATCCTGGGCTGCATCACAAGAAGCATGGCCAGCAGGTCAAGGGAGGTGGTTCTGCCCCTCTACTTTGCTCTGGTGAGACCCCACCTGCAGTACCGCATCCAGCTCTGGAACCCTCAGAACAAGAAAGACACGGACCTGTTGGAGCAGGTCCAGAGGAGGGCCACRAAAAGGATCAGAGGGATGGAACGCCTCTCCTATGAAGAAAGGCTGAGAGAGTTGGGGTTGTTCAGCCTGGAGAAGAGAAGGCTTCRGGGAGACCTTATTGCAGCCTTTCAGTACTTAAAGGGGGCTTATAAGAAAGATGGGGACAAACTTTTTAGCAGGACCTGTTGCGACAGGACAAGGGGGAATGGTTTTAAACTAAAAGAGGGTAAATTTAGACTAGATAGAAGGAAGACATTTTTTATGCTGAGGGTGGTGAAACAGTGGAACAAATTGCCCAGAGAGGTGGTAGATGCCCCATCCCTGGAAACATTCAAGGTCAGGTTGGACGGGGCTCTGAGCAACCTGATCTAGTTGAAGATGTTCCTGCGCATGGCAGGGTGGTTGGACTAGATCACCTTTAAAGGCCCCTTCCAACCCAAACTATTCTATGATTCTATGTTCTTTAAGAGTTTGGATATTCCATGTCCTCTTTCTTTTAGAATCAGAGCCCCGTCCAACCTGACCTTGAATGTTTCCAACATGGGTGAGGTATCCAACTGGTATATACCTCAAAGGGGTAAAAGAGCATTTATAAACTTTCCAAACTTCAGAAAGTATGTACACAATACTAGAATGAAAATAAAAGAATGAAATAAAAATACATTTAGGGAGAAAATCATGCTGCTTGCTTTAGACCTTTAAAAGTTTCTCACCTATTCTAAGCTAAGATATTCATAGAGACTCGCTTTATATTCAACAGAAAAGGAAAAACAGGTTATCTCCAGAGAACAATTCTGCCAGCTATCCCAATCCTACACTAACTACAGAAGTGAACTAAAAGACTTGGTCAGGTTGGATGACTAGCTTCTGTCCTCTGAAGCTAAGCAAGATGAATGACATGGTTAAGGACAGAAAGATGAGTGATTTCACATAAATTCATCCAGAGGAATCTGATAACAATGCCTACTAAACTGACGAGATTTTTCTACTGAAAAATTTTTTTCTGTTGGAAACTGCTTTTCTGCATATATAAAAAAATTTTGGGAGGACTTTCAGTTGCAAGAACAAGATACTTTCACTAGCCAGCAGAACTGGAACTGGCTGAGGAAATTAAAGACCCTGAGGACTCTGACTGTCCATACACCTCCCACCTTGCAGAGACTTCAGGTGGGCTCAGAAATAAAGAAAGAAGTGGGGAGAGGAAAGATTTCCACCTTCCACTTCTACCTGACCTTCTGGAAGATTCTTCTCTATTTTATCCTGTGGGAGAATATGCCATTGGGCCTGAACAGTTTTTTATGGGGCCCTCTGCCACCCCCCCATCCTCTCCACTGAGAAAGGAGAGAATAAAAATAAATTTATTTTATTTTTCATCTTAATTTAAGGCAGCCTTTTTTTGTTGCTTGCATAAATATGAATTTTAGATATTGTCAACCATTCCCAAGGGCTAGAATGAAATGAAGTCACTTGAGAGCTAAAGAATGGCATGTTGTAGGATATCACTAGCCATATGTTATTTGTCTTGGATAATTCCTACTAAATCAGGATCTAAAGGAGAATAATAACTAGCCATTCTGTGGTCTGGAAGCAAAGCAAGGACCAGATTAGGCTATGAGAGAGTTGTTAGGAAGCCAGAGTACATGTCAAGCTAAGCATCAATGTCCCATAAAATTCATGTCATAAAATTAATTCAAATAATTGCTTTAAACCATGGCTTTAATGGCTTTAAACCATAATGAAAGAACTTAAAACAGAAGGACCATAAGACTAATGACAGAGGACTCAGCATAAGTGACTAAAGGGCTTAGGGTTAGGTCCAGCTGTATTTAACAACCTCATTATTGTGCAGGAATGACACAAAGGGATCACAGAGATTAGAAATACAATGAGGAAAAAACATTGCATGTAGTTTCACAAAACCTAATTTAAAGAGAAAATTTCTGAGGAATAAAAAAACTCACTCCTAAACCTCAGGCTCGAAACCTAATAATCACAAAGATCACAAATCACGACACTGTCTCCCACAGCATCCTCCTAGAGAAGCTGGYGGCTCATGGCCTAGACAGGTGTACTCTTCGCTGGGTGAAAAACTGGCTGGGCGGCCAGGCCCAGAGAGTTGTGGTGAATGGAGCGAAGTCCAGTTGGCGGCCAGTCATGAGCGGTGTCCCCCAGGGCTCCGTTTCGGGGCCGGTCTTGTTYAATATCTTTATTAACGATCTGGACRAGGGGATTGAGTGCTCCCTCAGTMAGTTTGCAGATGACACCAAGCTGGGCAGGAGTGTCCATCTGCTCGAGGGTAGGAAGGCTCTGCAGAGGGACCTGGACAGGCTGGATCGATGGGCTGAGGCCAACTGCATGAGGTTCAACAAGGCCAAGTGCCGGGTCCTGCACTTAGGCCACAACAACCCCATGCAACGCTACAGGCTGGGGGAAGAGTAGCTGGAAAGCTGCCTGTSGGAAAAGGACCTGGGGGTGCTGGTTGACAGCCGGCTGAACATGAGCCAGCAGTGTGCCCAGGTGGCCAAGAAGGCCAACGACATCCTGGCCTGTATCAGAAATAGTGTGGCCAGCAGGAGTAGGGAAGTGATTGTCCCCCTGTACTCGGCACTGGTGAGGCTGCACCTTGAATACTGTGTTCAGTTTTGGGCCCCTCACTACAAGAAGGACATTGAGGTGCTGGAGCGTGTCCAGAGGAGGGCAACGAAGCTGGTGAAGGGTCTGGAGAGCAAGTCTTATGAGGAGCGGCTGAGGGAACTGGGACTGTTTAGYCTGGAGAAGAGGAGGCTSAGGGGAGACCTTATCGYSCTCTACAACTACCTGAAAGGAGGTTGCAGCGAGGTGGGTGTTGGTCTCTTCTGCCAAGCAACTAGCAATAGGACAAGAGGAAATGGCCTCAAGTTGCGCCAGGGGAGGTTTAGATTGGACATGAGGAAAAATTTCTTTACTGAAAGAGTGGTTAAGCATTGGAACAGGCTGCCCAGGGAAGTGGTGGAGTCACCATCCCTGGAAGTATTTAAAAGACGTGTAGATGAGGCGCTTAGGGACATGGTTTAATGGGCATGGTGGTGTTGGGTTGATGGTTGGACTTGATGATCTTAGAGGTCTTTTCCAACCTTAATGATTCTATGATTCTATGTGTTCTGCTTTTCTGAACTTTAAAAGGGATTTTACTGTTCTGATCTAGGGCCACCTAATAAGCATTTACTTCTCTGCTATCTGTGATAAATATCAATGCTAGGCAGACGAAAAGGTATAACACAGATGTGACATCTTTACAATAATGTCCAACAACAGAGGAGTCCTGCTGTTGGGACAGAATCAACATTAAAGACCTGTTGTGGTAGTTCCACCAACTTTGGTTTAAAAGCGATAGGCTTATTTTTTTACAAGCTTATATCATCAGCTGTAACCATGCGCTAAAAAAAACTGAGGAAATATTAAATGATAAAGATGTTAAGAAAGTAATAATCATTTTGTTTATGTCAAATTATCTGAGAGCACTTCAAAAACAGTGTTATTATTAATATTTACATATCCAGTTTCTTTTAAATTTCTGGTAAGAGTAACTCCTCCATAAAACTCTTTTGTAGGTAGAAATCTGATAAACTTAAATGTTGCACACCTGAATGTGAGAATTTTCTTCTTTATTGTCTGAAAAAGATAACTGAGCCTAACAAATCAATTTTTAAGTTTAAGAAGCACAACGAAATAGGACACACATAAAATATATTGTACTATAGCTTGCGTGTGCTTCTACAATTCAATCTTCCTAGTTTCAAGAGAATTTTTCAAGAAATCAGGTTCTAGTATGGTCTAATTACATTTGTTTTTTCAGGAATAAAAAGCAAAGAAATCAGCTGAGAGAGTTAAGTCTGAAAATAGCTTTTCAAACAAATTTAATAAATTTTGTTTCAACACTACATATAACCTTTAGATTATAAAACTGTAAGAAGAAACATTTACATTAAAATAATAAATAAATGTTTTAAAAGAACCACTATAGCCTATCAAATAAAACTATATTGTTATAAATATAGCATTAGAAAAGAAAAGCGGCCAGAAAATTGAAGCATCTATGGAGGATGACGCTAACCACAGCAATTAAAGAGATGGGATAGTTCCCTTTTCACTTGAAACTGCTTATTTTTACTATAATGCATAACAAGTAACTCTTGCCTCAAAGACCAAATTATTAAGAATACAATTGTTTCTCATTAATCTTATCCTCYCCTTTTAGAGAAAATTTTTAAATCAGCTCTGCAACCACGTAAATGCAGGGAAATTCCTCCCTTAATTTGAAATCCATTAAACTTCAGTGGGGACAGGCCATCCCTGTACATTAGCATATCTTTAAATAAAAGCTAAGAGAGAKATATATATATATGTCTGTGTCTGAAGCAGAAAGTTTTCAAGAAATTTAAAATCTTCGGGTAATGTAACATGTTTAGCAGGGATAAAAATTTAAATGGCAAATCTACCTGAAAGAATAAGACTCAAAGCTTTACAACACTGATCATACCTTGTTTCAGGGAATTATTTCTGTGAATTGCAGTCAGCATGGAAGAGTAATTTTTGCTCAGAAATAAACTTTGCCTCAAATTAAAAACCAAAACAAACCAAAACAAACCCCAAAAAAAACAAACCAAAAAGACAATGGGAAGAGAAGAGAAAGTAACGTAGATTTGTTAAAAAAAGAAATGTTCTCTGGCAAAGTGTCATTTTTTTTCTAATTTAGATTTTGATTCTTTATTGCAGCCAACTGCAATATTTAAAAAATCCTACAGCCTGGTTCCTTTGGGTTTTGTGGTGTTTTGAGACAGAAAATAGTCCTTGTGAACATAAATGTGCATGTTTTAAGTTAACTTCAACAGGCTAGTTCCATGCATTATGAACTTCAAAACTAAGATCCAAATTTCAGATTTTCTGGTCACAGTTTGGTTTAATTAAGACACTGATTAAATGGTTACAGGTTCAGGATGCCACACAACAGTTAAGTGTTAATCTTAATTTACTTCGTGTCTTGTCTTTTTTTTTCCTGATTTGGGTGTTGTTCGGTTTTTTGGGTGGGGTTTTTTGTTGGTTGTTTTGGGTTTTTTGGTTTGCCCTTTTTTTTTTTTTTTACAGCTGTTTGTTTCTGTACAACTGTCTCTTTAATAAAACAGCTCTATACTTTGTGTATACTGAGCATGTGCAAACTTCACTGCATTAATACAGAGCTGAGGAAGTAGCCAAAAGAGCTGGAGGCAAGCAAACTGTTAAGACCCCAGATGGCCTATGCAGGGAAAAAGCTTTCCATGACAGGAAGATGTTTGGACATGTGAAAGCTGGTTAACTTTTTTCATTGCAGAAAATGGTAACCAGATCATCACATTAACATGTGGGATTCTACTGCAAAGGGAAAGTCTTGTCACCACATGAAAATTAAATCACTGATGCTTCAGAGCATCTACTGCCTCTTATCATCTCATCATGTGAATGGCAGGGATTCCATTCAGGATTTTGTGCCTTCTATGAATTGCAGCACATAGCTAATTTCACCCAGATTTTAACTATTTGAATTGCACTGTGGCTTTAATGTACATTAATACAGTGCCTAGAATACTGGAGACAAACGAATGTAAGACAGTAAAAACCAATCAAACAAAAAAACCACAACAGGAGCCATTATCACTAACACAATAGTTAGCCAGTAATTGAGTTGCAAGTCTCTGAAGTTAACATAGAAATGAGCATGGTATAATTGTCTTGTAAAGAGATGAGAGAACAAGATACTATTTTCATGAGAAAGTGCATTGGTGTATGATATTTTATTTCTGACAGTACAGTAGAACTAAAATAATTTTCCATATAGGTAGAATTTAAAACACAATTACTCACAAGCACTAGCTCTAATTTAAGAATTCATTTTTCAGAATGTCTCAAGAGACCAAACTGGCCTGGAGCAATCAAGACCATAAAGATAAGGAGAAGACAGAGCTGAACGTTATCAATCCAAAAGGAGTGGTATGGTTCAGTAGTTGCCACAAAGGAGCTAGGGGAAGGAAATTAGCTCAGCAGACATTCTAGCATTATTCTATGCCTCCTAAGTATAAATTAACATGTAAAAGTATCTATATGTTCCTTGAGATCTTTCAAATCCCAGTTGCTGTTAGTTCCTCGCTTCAGTAAAACACAGTGAATTTAATAATATCCCAAACTTATTAATGGTGTGCATTTGATGGCACCAGCAACAGCACTGCTGTGTTCATTCTGTATATTTCTGCATCAATAATCTGTGAACATCCTGCAGCAAAATTTCATGTATTTTCTCTTGACCAATTTAGCAGAAAACATTCCAGCAAAGCGGATCTCTGAATGTATTAGTTTAAGTAAAAATTCAGAGGTAAGAGCATTTGGTAACTGTGCATAGAAGGCTACAATTGCAAATTAATGATCTGATCTAATACCCACCTATTTAGCCGGAAACTTTCAGCACAATTCACTGGGACTTAGTTGCATAGAGATACAAAGTTCAAGGCTTAAAAAAAAAAAGATAGCAATAAAATCACTGTCCTTAGTAAAGTATACAAAGTTTCACCTGATGGAATTATTTTGATAATGCATGGGATTATGAAAAAAAATTTCTTACATTTAGGATTATGATAAAAAGTTTTCCTACACTAACTACAGAATCAGATTCTTCTAATAAACATTTTTCTTCATGGCACCTGGTTGCATCCATGTGTTGTTTCCTGCAGCTGAGCTTTGAAGCAGCTCTGTTCCTAATCCTTTACTGCATCACTATGAAGTAGTTCCTGGGGAAAAGAAGTTTAACTTAATTTTTTGACTTTATTGTTTTGGTAATCAATTAAAATGCTCATTGTTTTCAAAAAACTGTCAGGAGACCTACAGTGAAAAATAATACAGTTTGTGTAGTCTAATTAGCTAAATTGCAATATTTAATAAATGAGACACCTACCTGTAGTGACAATCAAATATTGTCACTAATCTTGGTCTATAGGGATTTATTTTCCTTTTTTTCTCTTTTTTATGATAGCTTGCAAAATGCTAATTTTAATGGGATTTATGCAAACACAGTTAGAGAATGTGCTCCATACTACATGTATTCACACCATATTTTCCCACTCTGAAAACCACAACACTCAGTGCTTTTTATAAAAGAGATATAAGTGAACTAAAAATATACAAGGGGGGTCATTACACTTCTAAAGCAGTCTTGATTACAGGAACAGATTTTAGACCAGCTGAATAGCTGTCAGAGTACTCACTCACAGGTCATCTCACTCACAGATGAACTTGACCCTGAATCTCAGTGCACACAGCAAATACAGTTGGCTGAAAGGGGGTGTCATTGTTTCTGAGCAAGTACAGAAGCATTGTAATACAGCAATAGAAAAAAAGGTTTGTCCATGTCCACTCATATTAGACTAAGAAGGTTGAAGATTTCAGCCTCCAGTGGTTAAAGTTTTTCATAACTTCAAGAAGCTGACATTTAACTTTTTCAGTGTAGTTAAATAAGGTTATTTTCTCCATCACTAATATGGATTTACTACCTAAAATAAGAGCCTAATAAAGTCCAGGCTGTAAATGACTTTGCATGTTAGATACAGCTCTAGATTTTATTGCTATCTCTGTTTTGCTTGCTTTGATAAATTGTTGTTCGAAAGCAGCAAAAATGCAAACAGATAAGAGATGATTTAACAGATTTGTATGATGCTTTTGGCTATGTTTATTGAGGTACAAAATATTTGGTCTTGGGCTACTGCATGACAGGAATGCCTCAGCTTCACTTTAAAGCCAAAGGCAAAAAAATTTTCCCTTGTCGCCGAAAGTTTCTGTAAGCACTGAAGGCAGAAGCAACTTGCTTGTAAACATCATTACACAGCATTCTAAGACAAAGGAGCAATCTCAACAGATACCGTCCGATGTTCATTTAAGCTCTTAATGTCAAAGCCCTCAGTTCTGCCCCTTGTGTTGAACTTCGGAGGCACAGGAAGCTGAAGCACTGCAGAGTACTCAGCAAATCAAATTCCATTYTGGCACTAAATATCTAAACTGTCAGTGCAACCTTTGATTCAGTGTGTGCTCTAGTGCATTTATTTGGTTATTAGTGTGAACAGAGCTCAAGGACCAGGGACAATTCATTTTCAATCCATGCTGGATTTCAGTGAGAAAGGTGCTTTTAGATAATTAATGCTGACTCCTCTTCCACATTGCCAATAAATATAATTTGCTCTAAGTATTAATTGAGCAGACTAGGGGCAGAGCTTCCAATAAGCAGTATTTTAATTCAAAGATCGGTGAGGTGAGAAAATTGCTTCAATGTTTTATAAGAAACATGTATCCATCCCTGTAACTAGTGGTATTCTTAGAGAAAGATATAAGATTAAGGAGTTGGGCGCTTTTTTAAGACAAAAACCCCACATGTTCAGTCTCAAGCACAGAAAATCTCTAATTCACCTTCTTGAAAATAAAGTATCTCACAAGTTTGCAAAGTGAATGAACGAAATCATCCGTCAGTGAATATTTCCCTCCAAGTATTCTATCCTCACTAACACCTGCTCCTTTTTACAGCTTGCTCAGAAAAGCATTCAACTGCTATCAGCAACTGTAAGCTCTCATACTGACAAATGTTATCTATGATCCACTGACTTGCCAGCTCAACATCACGCTGTTTACTGACTCTCTAGTTTTGCCATTCCCTGTAGGACAATCTCTCTAAAGAGCATCCACTTGATTGATGTATTGAAACTCAGTTTTTCTGCAGGAAACTGTGTGGACAAACATTGAAAAGTTGCTTATACCGTTCATAAAAAGAAACAAACACAAATATCCAAGCTAGCCCCAAAACAAGGAATTTTCTGAACAAAAGTCTTTAA
Source organism: Phoebastria nigripes (assembly GCA_035582835.1). Taxonomy (NCBI): domain Eukaryota; kingdom Metazoa; phylum Chordata; class Aves; order Procellariiformes; family Diomedeidae; genus Phoebastria; species Phoebastria nigripes. Next base: position 456,183 of record JAYKAV010002965.1, on the reverse strand, counting down.
ATATTTATGCTCTAGAGAAATGATAACGTTGTTTGTTTCATATGAACATGCTCCAAAAGCAGCATTTATACTCGTCTACAATATAGTGATCACCCACGGAGCCAATTCTTGTCCCAGAGTCATTGCGCTGGATCTGCTTTCTTCAGAGAGAGAAGTATTGCAACATTCCAGTTTAAAACTAATAAAATCCTGATCACTTAGTGCAATTCCCCAGACGGATATCTACCTAACTTTTTAACTGTTGTTAAAGTGACTCTTTCAGAGCTGGAGTCATGAAAGCCATCATATTCTAATTTTCTGAAAGCTTGATAGAACCAATATTCTTAATATAGATGTAGTTTAATGAAGCACTTTCTTTCCCATAGGAAAGTCTTCCACTCATATTCTTTGATGCCAACTAACCTTCACATCTGCTATTTCCCTATTGATTGCTACAACTTGGCACTTTTGTAGAGTGTCTGATGAGGCAATTCTATTCAATGACACCACTTCCTCTTCAACAAAAGGAGTGCAGTAAAATAGCAGTGTGTTTCCTATACCTTCAGGGGAAACGCTGTGTGCAAATTATGCAAACAAACATGTAGTCATCATTTATATGCGTGTATGTGGAGAAGAGCGTTTCTTCCTTTTATACTGAACCATTGCATATGTAAAGTTATGCAAAGTAGATCTGGTTTTGAATTTTTTAAGCTAATGAGGAGTCATTCTGGGTCCCACTTAAAAAATCCATCTCAAAATACATGGTGTTCACTGTGGAAATAAGCTTGAAATTAGTCATCACTTAAAATATGATCCAAACATATATTTACAAATCAGTAATGCACATTAGAGAATATCAGAACAAAGAGTATGTTTGTTTTGCTGTCCTTGAACACAAAGACATCAAAGATCCTTTTTTCAAGTAAAATGAAATAATTTCTTCTTGACATATTACACTAATGAAATATTTCATTTGAAATTAAAATGGTAAGTAATATCAATTATCTAATAGTCCTCATTTATAATGCTGTGGGAAACACCAGCATGACAAAAAGAAAAGCACTGCATGTTTAAATTAAAGATCAACTACAACATTTTGGTTTCAAACAGACTGAAACTATTAAACCACTGGTGTTTTATTTGCATTTTACTTTGGCTTTCCTCTAGTACAGGTCTCTGGATGTGTAACATTTAACTGATTTTCTTTTTCTTCTTTTTTTTTTTTTTTTTTTTTTTTTTTTTTTTTTTTTTTTTTTTTTTTTTTTTTTTTTTTTGGAAACATCAGATTCTTTAAGCTTTAATGGCCACAATTTGTTTTGTGTTCAGTCTTACTTGGAATTAGCTCTTTTTTTTCTTTCTTTTTTTTTCCCCTTGTATGTCTTTAAGCCTAGATTCACAAAGGTATTGAAACACCTAATACCTACTGAAATCAATGGGAACTTATTTATGAAAGAARCATAGAAAGAAGAAATAAGGATATACTTTCATCTTAGGATTTTCAGGTTGTACAAATATTTTAACAGGTTACTCCCACAGTAATTGATTTGCTTTAAGTTGAACCAGTACAACTAAGAAAAAAAAAAAGAAGAAAGAAATTGATTTGGGAGCAGGACAGAAAAGAAAAAAATATTCACCTCTTTAGCCAACTTTTCTACTAAAGAGTAGAATCAGACATAATTCATTCTACTGGCAATATTTTAGCAAAACTGCTAAAGATTCTTACTAACTTATATSCAAATCAAGGCTATGATTCAGCTGTTCCAGTTAACAAAACAGGGCCAGGACAGAGGCCCATAATTGTCCATACCATCTGTTAGCATAGGGCCTGGAACAGTTTTGGCCTGTCCTAAGGAATAATCCCCCAAATGATACCTGGGCTCCACCCCAAGATAATAGCTCAGGAGATGTCAAGTACGTACCAAGGACTGTTCCTAAGAGGGTGTTTCTGCATGATCACCTAATTTTGATGGAAAAGAGAGTTTAGCCCAGTGACCTTGACTTTAAAAATGGTCCTGGCCTGTTTTATTTACTACTAAAAATATAGCCTGGAAGTGTACAAGACAGAGACATATAATGCATTTAGAACAATATGCTTGAAACACTATATAAACATTTCTGTATGTATTTTACATTACTCTCTAATAAAGATTTCTTCATACATTTTACTTTAGTCTCTAAACAATCCACTTCAAAATTCTTACTTCAAAATGTTGGGTCAGAAACCATGATTTTTTAACAATAATTTTTAAAGACAGCTTTCAAACACTGGAACAGGCTTCCTAAAGAGGTTGTCGATGCCCAATGTCTGTCAGTGTTTAAGAGGCATTTGGACAATAGCCTTAATAATTTGCTTTAACTTTTGGTCAGCCCTGAAGTGGTCAGTGGACTAGATGATTGTAGTAGGTCCCTTCCAACTGAAATATTCTATTCTATTCTATTCTATTCTATTCTATTCTATTCTATTCTATTCTATTCTCGTCTCGTCTCGTCTCATCTCGTCTCGTCTCTTCTCTTCTCTTTCTTCTCTTCTCTTCTAGCTTTAATCATTTTCCCTCTGTTTCACCTTCTATCCAAGAAGCCCAAAAGTACAGAAAAACAAAATTTGCAAAAGAAAATTAATGATTCAGAATCTGTTAGAGGGTATAGTTTGTTCTGGATGTGGGCAAATTTTATTTTTTCTGTAAACAAGGTTGTTAGTTTCACTGTGTCAGCCTACTAATCTCCCATATGCATGCAGAAACCCAAACATGTGAATAGAACTTGACTATACAATTAAAGAAACAGGAATCAATAACTGCAGTGTTGTCATCTTCAGGCTTAAAGGTGATTCCATGTTCTAAAAATTTACTATGCCAATTCTTTTGCTTGTTTATTCTTGCTATTCTTTTTTAATCCAAGAAAAACAAATAAACAATCAAACAAACTACTTTAAACAACTGTCCCTTTCCTCTAAATGCATTAAAAGTTGCTCTGTTGTATATTAAATCATATCACAATTTTGGAAATCCAAATACTATCTCAGAGGATGACAACATAAAAATATTTGGAGCTTGAAGTGGTTTTAGAAATGGTAATCTCTATATATCCTCAGATTTTTCATCATTTCTTGATTAACACCTACTGAGCTTTAATAATTCAGTTGACCCAATTTGCTGAACTGTACCCTTCAATTTAAAGTTTCCATGAAAATTCTGGCATAGAATATGTCAAGATTACCACATACTTCCAACAAAATATGCAAACAATGCAAACACATTACCGGTGCACACATCAAAAGCCTGCACCTGTCACCCTAATTTAATAAAAAAAAAAAAATTAATTGGACTCATAAATGTAAAAAAAATGACAAGCTATACAGCAGATGACACAGCAACATATGCCCTGCTGTTGGAGGATAAATGTACTCAACCTCTAATATGATCAAGCATATGGAGTCACACAAGCAAAGCAAAATGGTGGATTGTGTTTACTGTTTGTTATTTTTACTTTTGTTTTTGAAAGACAGGCTATTGCAATCACTGGCTTACTTTTAGGAACACTCATTGTGACCAGTTCAATCTTTTTAAATATGACGTTTACAAACACAGACCAGAATTTTGGCCATAGTCTAACTCAGACTGTAAGCTAAAATGTGAACTGTTTCTATGATTTGAAAGAGATTTTTCTCTTTGTTTTTTGTATTCATTTCAGTGCCAACATGTTACAAAAGAAACTCTTCACAGCCTTTAAACCAATAATCTAAAATAAGACAAATATTCCCACAGTGCTAGTTAAGTCAGTCAGTTTTATTATGGAATTAGAATTATTCGTATTATTCCTTGTAAAATTAATTAATTTCCATACATAGATATTTTTTAATCACAGACTCTCCCTACAGTCATACTGCAGTTTATGCATATATGAAAGTTGCTTAATGCTTAAACAGTGACCAGCAATTTTATAAGATTCATCTTAGATACTTGTAGCCACCTACACATCAAGCATCTAGACCAAGGTACTAATCTAAGCTTCTCTATAGTCAATGGGAAAAGTTCTGTAACTCTGGAGAACACTGTCCTTCTARGACAGGTAGTATGGAAGAACTGCTTTCTGGTGCCTTTCAGTTTCTTTCCTGTGCCAATAAAAGGCAACTAGATGACTACTTGAGAGGAGAGCAGGTACCTACATTTTGGAGTGAGGAGAAACCTGCCCTACGTGTTTCAAAAACTACATCTTTCTTAGTAAAACAAATCATCTGGGGGGGTCTGTTTTCCAGCTTTGAGACCAAAACACAGGATCTTATTATGTCTTCCTATTAAATTGTCTCAATCAACAGTTGAGATTATTTCTTTACCAATCCATCAATTTACCAATCTATTGGTAATTTACCATTTACCCATCTATTGCTAGTACAGTCCTACTCTACGCATTTTGAGAAACTTCAGGAATACRGCCTATTCCTGGTTTTACTCATTATCATTTTAGGGATGCCATGCTTCATTTTACCATTCTTACATCTACAAAAGAATAATAAATTACCTTTGCTACATATTTTACCTATGAAGTGAAACTAGCTACATTAACAGTTGATAATATTATTAGAATAGTGTTTGTGTAATGCAATACAGTGTAAGAAAATAGGATATTAAAAATTTGAATGACAAATACATAGTAACAGGAGGCTTTTAATRACTTGATTCCATCACTAATGTCAACAAATGTAAAAATAACAAAAAACATCTCAAATCACGATATTACAACTGCAATATTTGTAGGTTCTAGTGGTTTTGCTGTTAGATTTACTCCACTAAAAGTTAGAGATTCAACTTATCAAAGTAATTCTGTATTTCTGAAAGGAAAATTGAAAACCTGAAGATTAGGACCAAGAGTCTTAATGTTTTTTGGAAGTGTTAAGAAATTTATTTGGGGTATTTAGAAATCAAGCTCTATCTTGGAAATAAATTGAGAAATCCATTATTAGCTGAATAAGAATGTAAAAAATAATGGCCTCAGTAGTGTTTATGAGATGAGCCTTATACTTTCCCTTCAATCTTCCTTTCATCTTTGATGATCTGATTTGAAAAGACAGCCACTGAGACAGCTGAATCTTCTTCATTATGAACAGAACAAAAAAAAAGTCTTCTTAATTTCAGAAGAGAGATTTCTTGTATGAGGCACCTGTGACTGGAAGAGGAAGCTATAACTGAAATTTCAGTGTTTCCTCTGCTAACTTCTGATTTTATGGGTAACCAAATCCCTGACTAGAATACTATTGTTGGATTGCACATCTATAATTAACTACGCTCAGTGTCTCCATACTTCAAGGAACAAAAGCTGCATCAGAAATAATAGGTGTAGCCATAAAATAAATTAAGAAATCAAACTGTTGGTTTTGTTCAATCCAAGTAAATTCCTCAGCAATTCAACCCGAATAAAAATACACTTGAATGATAACTACCTGGATAGGCTTAGATAGAAGTTCTAGCATCAAAGAAAATATTCTCAGAGCTCCTTTGCCAGATAAGGTAAAAGGGTGAAAGAAGAGCTAGACAGCCTTCCCAACAAATCACAGAAAATATTTGCTGCTAGTCTTCTTTCTTCACAGAAGTTTCCTTTAGGGATGCGTCTTCCTTTTTCTGAAAGTGGAAATGTATGAAAGAGTACATGAAACTTCTATCAGACATGTCATATAGAAGCTTCTTAAGAGTTTTGGAAGATTCTTTGTAAGTCAAGGAAGGTAAGTGTCTCTTGTATCAAAAAATGAAAAATTAAAGACAGAGAAACAGAAAGACAGTGAGAGCAACAGAAAGAGGAACAGAACAGTTTATATCTTACCACTGGCCTTCTGTTGCACAAGAAAGTAAGAGCTCTTCAAAGAAAGACCAAAAAAGTCAAGTCTTCAAAGGCCTTCAGGTTATTTGCTGTATTTTATAGCTCATTGAGGGGGACCTGACTTCAGTTCTCAAATGCAAAGATAGACTACTCAAATACAAACATTTTAAGGTAAGTGATACTACCCCCTTTGTTAATTTTCACAATGCCTAGCTTCTAACTAGAAATAATAGTTTACTAATAGTATGTATTAATATAATAAAAGCTCTCATGCTCCCCTGAAATCACAATGATTCACAACAGAATTCACATAATAACTTATCTGGATTTTGGTTGCCAATTACATTTAAATATCTGTTATGAGAACTTAAGTCAAATTCAGCGTTAAAGAACATACTATTTATGATCACCACCATTATTATGAGTGACTGCCTCAGCTTTTAAGATGTGAAAAAAATACCCCCCCATAATTTCCTATACAATAAATAATTGATGAGTAAATTGAAAGATCACGTCATATCTGAACAAATAAAAAAATGTTAAGAAATATATTGCTTATCTTTGGTCCAGCGTGTTCATGGAAGATAATCCTCTGATCAGTAGGCTACTCTGATCATAAGGAACTGGCTGCTCATGGCTTGGACGGGTGTACTCTTCGCTGGGTAAAAAACTGGCTGGATGGCCAGGCCCAAAGAGTTGTGCTGAATGGAATTAAATCCAGTTGGCTGCTAGTCACAAGTGGTGTTCCTCAGGGCTCAGTATTGGGGCCAGTTCTGTTTAATATCTTTATCAATGATCTGGACGAGAGGATCGAGTGCACCCTCAGTAAGTTTGCAGATGACACCAAGTTGGGTCAGAGTGTTGATCTGCTCGAGGGTAGGAAGGCTCTGCAGAGGGACCTGGACAGGCTGGATCGATGGGCTGAGGCCAACTGTATCAGATTCAACAAGGCTACATGCCGGGTCCTGCACTTGGGTCATAAAAAACCCATGCAACACTACAGGCTTGGGGAAGAGYGGCTGGAAAGCTGCCTGTCAGAAAAGGACCTGGGGGTGCTGGTTGACAGCTGGCTGAATATGAGCCAGCAGTGTGCCCAGGTGGCCAAGAAGGCCAATAGCATCCTGGCCTGTATCAGAAATAGTGTGGCCAGCAGGACTAGGGAAGTGATCGTCCCCCTGTACTTATCACGGGTGAGGCTGCACCTCAAATGCTGTGTTCAGTTTTGGGCCCCTCACTGCAAGAAAGACATTGAGGTGCTGGAGCACGTCCAAAGAAGAGCAACGAAGCTGGTGAAGGGTCTAGAGAACAAGTCTTATGAGGAGTGGCTGAGGGAACTGGGGTTGTTTAGTCTGGAGAAAAGGAAGCTCAGGGGAGACCTTATCGCTCTCTACAGCTACCTGAAAGGAGGTTGTAGCGAGGTAGGTGTCAGTCTCTTCTCCCAAGTAACAAGCTATACGACGAGAGGAAACGGCCTCAAGTTGCGCCAGGGGAGGTTTAGATTGGCTATTAGGAAAAATTTCTCCACCAAAAGGGTTGTCAAGCATTGGAACAGGCTGCCCAGGGAAGTGGTTGAGTCACCATCCCTGGAGGTATTTAAAAGACATGTAGACTTGGAGCTTAGGGACATGGATTAGTGGTGGACTTGGTAGTGTTAGGTTAACCGTTGGACTCGATGATCTTAAGGGTCTTTTCCAACCTAAATGATTCTATGATTCTATGGTTGTAAAGCATGGTTTAGTATATTTTTTGAATAAATCAGTAATCTATATTGTGCAGATTAAGGATCTTGAATACATTAAATACAAGTTCAATTAATGCATGAATACTGAAAAATGCTTAAAAGGCATCCATATCTAATAAAGCTTATGTAATTATTACCATAGGTGTATTGCAAAAAGGATGGTTTAACCAATCTCGACAAGCATTCTGTTTGGAGCAATGGATAACTCTGGAGAAGAAATTCATCAGTATAATAAGACTTTAGGTGGTGTCCAGGGCAATTCTGGCACTGAAAATATTTCTCTACACAAAGCAATGCTAATGCAGTTGGACAACACCTCAGTAGTATCATATATAAACTGACAAGGCGGAACCAAGAGCTCACCTCTGCTAATGAATGGAGACTTTCAGGCTGCTTCAGTGGGCAGGAACTCAACACTGAAGGTTGCTCATATGGCAGGATATCACACAAAACTGGTTAAACCGAGAGACAGTTCACTCTGGAGAATAGTTTCTGAATCACATTCCCAGGATGAGTCATAGAACAACTCTGCAAACTTTACATGGCTACTTGGTGATAGATCTATTTGCTTTGAAGAGCAAGATGATTTTTTTTTCAGACTCTGATAGTTAAAAATGTTCTTAGATGTACTCTCAATTTCCTAAACAAACCCTAACACTGAAATCTATCTTTCATACAGAATGCTGTTTGCAGTTGAAGGATTCTCTATGATCTAGTTCAGTTCCCTGTCTCACCTTGCTCATGATCTAAAGACAGACATAAAGAGAAAAAAGCTGAAAAGAGAAGAGAAGAGAAAAGGAAAGTGTTCGTGCCCTGCCTCCTGGGGCAAAGCAGCAGGAGAAGGAGAGAAAGGTGATAAGGCTAGATAGCAATTAGGTTATGCTTTTCTGAGGAAAAAGCCTTGCAACCAAACCTATGATCAGAACCCAGAGTTCAGTTGTTCTCCTACAACTGATCCTGTCAGCAGTGCCATTACAGGCCCTGAAGAGGCCAGAAAGTGAAGCGCATCAAGTGAGAGAAAGGAAGCAAAATGGCTTACCAGTTAAGACAAAACCTACAATAGTACACAAGGACAACATACATCCTGGAAGTATCAGCAATTACATTGCTGTTGATTTTCTCATCCTCACACCTCCAAATGTCTAGGCAACAGAACTCACTTCCCAAAGGGTGTGGTTTCCCAGTGGCTTTCACATTTAACAGGATGATATAAGATCACCCAGCCATGGAAAGGGACACCCTCTGCTCCCCTTGCATCAGTTTAGCATTCTAGCAGCCAGAGCAGCTTTCTTCACAACTGAAAACTAAACATGCAACAACAAAAAAAGATTCATTTTCAGTTGGATCAGAAAGCTGGACTGACTCTTGCCACAGCCATGTGATATGTAGAGCCAACAGAACTTGAGGCTGAAGGCAGGAGAAGAGGTTGGACTAGTCACAGTTAGACAAGCTTAAGCTGACCCCAAAACAACACAGCAAGAAAGTTATTGAGAGATATGACCGGAAGCAATTTGCAGTGATTAGTAGTGATTAAACTCCATCTGACTTGAAAGGAAAAAAGCCCCTACTTTTCTTGTCTTCAGTAGCATCACTATATATTCTCCAAAAAAAAAGACAGAATGGGTTTCTTTTAACTACAAAAAGATTTTTCAAATATCTACATCATAACATTCAGCTACATTTGGTAGAAATTCTTGTCTTTTGCTGGTAAAAAATCCTGACACAATTTAGGACTCAAAGTGTGGTCTAGATAATATTTGTATATCATCAGGCTTGACTTTCTACGCACAAATGTACAGTTAATTAGTAATTTTTTTTCGCCTCTGGGCTCTGATTTCTTGTATCCTGTATTTCTATTGAAGTGGCAATTAGATCTTGCTATATTTTACCATACCTTACACACTGAGAAAGACCAGCTTTATTCAGACAAACTCCATCATGTACTACAGTATGGATCATTAATGCATGTGCACTAATCAATGCATATTGTTGTCGGATGCAATTTTGAAAAATAATACAAATGTCAGCTTATTGCTGGTATGTGCTTTTTAGCTCTATGTTATATTCACTGAGAAATACTTATGGAACAGTAAGGGTCCATAGGTTACATAGTTTAGCCCACCTGAGAGTTCTGTGGGGACATCAACATAAAACTTTTTCCTCTATGAATATTTGGGTGTCCTGGTTTTGGCTGGGATAGAGTTAATTTTCTTCCTAGTGCTGTGTTTTGGWTTTAGKATGAAAAGAATGTTGATAASACACTGATGTYTTTAGTTGTTGCTAAGTAGTTTGCTAGTCAAGGACTTTTCAGCTTCCCATGCTCTGCCAGGTGCACAAGAAGCTGGGAGGGAGCATAGCCGGGACAGCTAGCCCAAATGGCCAACAGGGTATTCCATACCATGTGACGTCATGCTCAATATATAAATAGGAGGCGTGGTCCAGGAAGTAGCGATCGCTGCTTGAGTATCGCTCAGAGGGTGGTGAGCAATTGCATTGTGCATCACTCATTTTGCATATTCTATCATTATTATTATTATTATAACTATTTTCCCTTCCTTTTCTGTTTTATTAAACTGTCTTTATCTCAATCCACGAATTTTACTTTTTTTTTCCGATTCTCTCCCCCATCCCACTGAGGGGAGGGGGGAGTGAGCGAGCGGCTGTGTGGTGTTTGACTGCCTGCCGGGTTAAACCACAACAGTCCTTTTTGGTGCCCAACGTGGGGCATGAAGGATTGAGATAACGACACATCTGACCTGACCTGTTAAAACAGRTTTGTTATAAGCATTCATTATATCAGTTTAGTAGTTGCTGGTCACAATGGTTGGTTTGTTGGTTCATTTGCTCTCAGAGTTGTTGGATCTGTTTTTGGAGTTGCGTTATGTTAACACCTTACTGGCTGTATATACTGATTGTCGGTGTTTTCGTGCTGTTTATCACCTCTGGGAGATGGATTAAGGTTATCGCTTTGCTATACTGTGTAACACTGGCTTATATTATGATAAGATTATTGGTCATGAGATTGTACTCAGMATKGTCATCATCGCTGTACTTCTGGAGCTATATCTCGGGAACTATTAGTAACTACACTTTTTACCTCTTCTCCTCGGAGAGCCAACCTATGGTGTATTCCATACCATGTGACGTCATGCTCAGTATATAAAGCTGGGGGAAGAAGAAGGAAGGGGGGGACGTTCGGAGTGATGGCGTTTGTCTTCCCAAGTAACCGTTACGCATGATGGAGCCCTGCTTTCTTGGAGATGGCCGAACACCTGCCTGCCGATGGGAAGTAGTGAAGGAATTCCTTGTTTTGCTTTGCTTGCGTGCACGGCCTTTGCTTTCCCTATTAAACTGTCTTTATCTCAACCCACGAGTTTTCTCACTTTTACCCTTCCGATTCTCTCCCCCATCCCACTGTGGGGRGAGTGAGCGAACGGCTGTGTGGTGCTTAGTTGCTGGCTGGGGTTAAACCACGACATTGGGGTAAGGCAGAAACAGGTGCTGAGCTGTGGAAAATATTAATTGATCCAAAGACAAAGATGACTTTTCCTAATGCCAACTTTTAATGTATTTTTGATGTCTCTCTTCAACTCCCTTTCAAAAATAACTAGTGGCGATGCAATTCGTATGTTAATTATTTAATTCAATATTTTAATTATTGTGAATGACTAATCTTGTTTTCACTGGAAAGTTATGTGTATTTCTTTGAGAGGACCCCGAAAAGCATTTGTATGTGTTTCATTGGTTTCCAAGAGCTGTAGCTGGAGACAGGTGTAAATGATAAATATGAATCCTGTGATTTTAGAGCGTAATTATTCATGAATACCACATGTTATCCAGCAGCTTATTAAGAGTGCTTACTATCTGGATATATGGCATAATGCAGTATAAATCTCTGCAGAAATGAAAAGTTGACTAGTCCTTGTGGTCATCTTTTTCAGCCCATAATATAGGAACGGGGAAAAGGGTATAAGGAATGAGGAATGGGGAATGGGGAAAGGGAAGGGAAAAGGCACGGGCATGGACAAAGGCAAGGGTGGAAAGGTAGTGGATTTCTACCACATTCCATCTATTTTTAGTTTCATGCCTAAGCACTGAGATGCAACAGGCAACCAAACATATGCTCTTATTTGCTGCAGGAACAGTAACGGCTCTGACAACCCCAGAGGAGGGGGAAGGGTCAAGACAGCATAAAACCATTTCAGTCACTTTGTCCCAGTACCTAGAGAGTTGGTTGGAATGAGGCCCTTTATGTGAATTAGTTCTGCTTTCTGCCCTCAGATTCAAAAGAAAGACAGTTCACCTCAAAGAACTTAATGGTACCAAATTTATCTGAATTTCTTCTATTTAGAATTCAAATGCACTGCTGCTCTTGTTATAGTCTGTGTTAATGCATCATCTAACCTACCTACCTCTACCTAGCTTCCTTGATCTTTTAAAGAAATAAGTAGAACTCAGTGAGGCAGAGGTGTTTTGAGGTCTCTGGACAAAGCCTATATCTCATTCTCACAGACTCTGTCATTGCAGATTCAGTTCTTACAAGTGTATGGAGCAAGTGTCACAGACCTTGCTTTACAGGTTTRCAACTGTGCCTGCTTTTTTGTACATTCAAAGAAGTAGTGGTTAACTGAGTAGGTGTTCCTGAAAAGAGGGAATAATCATGGGAAAAGAGAAATAATGCATTTCAACTGTATGTGTTTCTAGCAAATAGGCCCAAACCATGATGACCAAAAAGAAGGAAAAAAAAAAACCAAAACATGGTATTTATATTCAATTCCCTTTTTAGTCAAAAGTGCCACATGTGTTTTTATGCATAAAAACAAGTCTGTATTTGTTACATTCAAATGCAACTTATCTATAAAGTGAAATAATTTTAAAGGAAACTGAACATGTACCTGTGGTATCTGCTACCAATTATTTTTTAAGCATTATCCAGATCAACACATGGAGGCTGGGACTCAAAAAATTGTTTTCCATTAGTCACTGTCAGTCAGTGGATATTTGAGAAGTTCAGAAGCGGTGCTTCTTTCATCTTTGACTTGCAACAATTCCAACAAATAATTGATACGCACGGCTAAACTTCATAATGTTTTATCTGCAACATTCAACTAAAGCTTCTATGTGTGTATATGCCCATGTGCTTGTACATGTATACTTATTTGTTAAACCGATAAACGTCATTTGTCTATTACAATGTTCAAACCCAGGTTTGAAAAACCCACTGAAGTTATACTGGCTTTATGCATGCCAATGCCAACGTCGCTCATGACAAATGAATGGCATTCATACCTTTATTTTTGCTGCTATTCTTTCATTTACGTCAGGGGATCTGTCACTCGTACTCCAGTCGCAAGCAGTGGGAAAATTCCCCTACAACTCCTTCTTTCAGCCTTAAGAGACTATTTCTGAGATTTTGCAATGTATAGGTAGAGCTTCATGCTATTTCCTTTAACAATAGCCTGCGAATTTGGGAGAGGAAGATAGACACTAAGCACTGAATTGTTGCCCCCCAAAATTTCCTGAGGGAGGTGGTAACAAAATGGCTAGGGTGAAAAGCGAGGGGGAAGTGGGGGAACTGAAAAGGGTCAGCAGCATGGATCTTTGTGGAGAAAAAGCAGTGCAGGAAGAAATGGAGTATATTGTAGAAAAGTRGAGCTGGAGTATAAAAATGGGTCCTGAAGAAGAAAAGGAAAGAAACTGGCAAATGTAAATGATAAATAGAATAGTCTATCAGAAAATTCTAAGGCGTGTGAKTCAGCTTTCCTGAATTAGTCCCCTATCTGCCTTTCACCAAGTGATCTTGAAAAAGATGCATTCCCTTTTAGTGCTTCAGCTTCCTTATCAGCAAAAAAAAAAAAAAAAAGGATATAAAATATAGGACTCTCACAGAGAACTGAGAAGACCTTTAATTCATGATAAAGAAGTAATGACACTAATCTACTGCTATTAGAGAATGAAAAATTACTTGTTTTTTACTATTTGGTATGCAAATGTCTAGTAACATAACTGAGAAAAGTTCCATTGTGCATGGTACTGTACAAAAACATAGAAAGAAAAAAATTCTGACATTGAAAGCTACAGATATGTAAAATGATGAGAAAAACAAAAGTACACAGCAACTTAACAAAAAAAAAAATCTTAAAATTGTAGACATATAAGCATATGTGCTCTAGTAGTTTCTTTGTGTGTGAGGATGGAGAACTGTGGTACAAATAGAAGGAGGGTGGAATTAACATTGTTGCTCTCAATTTCAGAACTGGCATTCAGCAAGAAAACAGACACTGGGATTTTGAGAAACATAGATTGTGAGACCACTGAAATCAGAAACAATGAAAAATCTGAGCGTTTTTATCCAAGAACAGCTAGTGTGAGATAAGTACCTTTCATGAAAATAATAAATGCTTTTATTTTCTTCCAAACAGGAAGGAAGACAGGCTTGTGAAACTTGAAAATGGTCAATAGTGACAAAAGCAGCCAAGAGAAAGGAAGAGAAGTTCGTAACTAAGAAAAACTCCACAATTTGAGAAACACCAAAACACATATGAGGTGTGGAAACTACAAGCCTAGCAGCAGATATGGCTTAGAATTTACTTTCACATTTCCTTCCTTCTGATTCTTGGATAATACTAAGGTTTTCTTTGTTGTTCAGAATGGCCCACCAGACCCACCAGACTTGTAAAACTACTTCCTTTCCATGCTCAGACTAGATAAGYAGATCTTAAGGGGAGAGAGCATTGAAAACTTCCTCCGCTTTCTGGCTTCTAAAAGGAGTTGTAACATCATGTTTCTCAGACCATGAGGAGGCATACAATGATCTGGAGGACCTAATAAACCTCTGGAGACAACATTCTCCTTTTTCATCGAAGCTATTTCACAGGGATGTTTGACTCAAGGGTAACAGCATTTTTAACATGTATCCCCGGTGCTCTCCAAGATTTTAACTTTAGCAGGTTTTAATCTAGCAGTTAGCTTGTTTGTCTGATTCCCATTTAGGTTCTCCTTCAAAAAACGCTCTTCTTTTGTATTAGCACCACACAGCTTTGGCCAGGTTCCAAAGTTTTTTTAAGAAAGAATTCAATGGACTGCTATATAGATAATTTATGCAGAAATTACTGTCAGTCTCATGGGCAGCTACCAAGCCTCACTGTGATTGGAACTAATAACAATTACCAAGATATGATAATTTCATTTAACATTAGAAAACCATCTGGTGCCTTCATTTCTTGTTGTAACCTAATGCCACTGTTTTACTCAATCCACTCTCATTAAAACAAGACAAAACAGCTAAGGAAAAACATACACACAGATGATAAATTTGTCCTCTCAATCATCTTTGTGCAACCTCCCCCAGAAGTCATACTCTCATAGATTTTTGAAGTAGGAGGAGACTGCTAAAATCTAATCTGAGCTCCTGTATAATGAAGGCTATCTGTTTCATTGAGAACCCTCTAAATCAAAAGCATAATGTGTTTGGGCTATGCTGTATCTATTTTCCTCACAATGGCTGCATGTGATGGATGAATCCAGCCCACTCCTATATAAGTTGTACCAGTGGTTAATTACTCTCACTCTTAAAAATATGCACCTTATTTCTAGTCTGAATTTGCCTAACTTCAGCTTTGAAACATCGGATCTCATTATGCCTTTTTCTGCTAGATTAAACAGTCATCTGCTGTCAAAAGTCTCATTCCCGTTAAGGCACTTACAGACCATGATCAAGCCACCTCTTAACCTTCTCTTCAGCAGATTAAACAGACCGATCTTCTTTAGCCTCTAACTACAATGCTTATTTCCAGACCTACAGTCATTCTTTCACCTTTAATGAACTCTTTCCAATTTTAAACATATTTTCGAAATGTGGTCACCAGAATAGGACACAATAGTTCATTAATAGTTTCCCTAATGCCATATAAAAATGTAGTGTTATTTCCTACTTGATATTCACTTGTCTATATATGAGAGAATATAATATATACCATTTAAAACCCTCCTTTAGCTTACTGATAAAACAGAAAGTATTCTGAAAGGAATTTAAAATGTGAATATTTATCCTGGTTTTTTATACACAACTCAGAAAACGCACGCAACTCTTTTGTCTTTTCTATACTATTTATACTTTTCTATACTATCTACATCCAGTGTCATTTCTGTCACTTAGAAGAAGGAAGTGACATTTCTGTCACAGAAGAAGAAAGAGAGCAGAAAGAAAGAATTGTGCAGAAAAGGGAGCGGTATATTAATATGCAGAGGGGTAAAACATCCAGAGAAAAAGAAATAGTCTCTGTGCGCTTAAAAAACCCACAGATTATGCGCATACAAAAAAGAAAAAGAGTGAATAAGAGAGAAAATTAAGGGTGGGGAGAAGGAAAACTAAAAGTTAAGAAGATGCAAAGAAAAGTGTTTCTGGCAACCAGAAGGGAAGACACTGCTAATTTAAACTTGCTTCCTAATATTTTAGAGTCCACAGTTTGAATCTGAATTAGAACAAGAATCTGCCAGACAAAAATGAAATTAAAGCCCTATGGTGTTTTCTGGTAACTCAATAAACACCTTGTGTCATCTCTTTATGTCCCGAGACTTAAATCATTTTGACTCTTTTAAAAACCTCAATCTTTAAACTTTCAATGTTGTTTCTTTTAACTGCTTCACATACTTCCTGACATCAAGAGACCTCTAATTGATTAATTACCTCTATTAACTTCATCGGCTCCTTTTCCAACAAGTATTCTGGGGAAAATACTCAGAACTTTCCCAATGTATGCTCTAAGTTAAGCAGCCTAAAACATTCCAAGATACTGAAGTTGAATTGTTTTTTATTTCCAAGCAAAAGCTGAAAGCACTATAATTATTTTTAAAAATTAAAACTATGTGTACACRTCGATTGGCTCTAAGGATAAGTTTAAATAGTGACTATTTAGCCTTGATATCTAAACAAATTTTGTACTCTCTGAATCTGATGAGAGGAACTGAGCACACATTCTTCAATTTCTGCACCAGTTTACAAGTTACCTTGGACCTCAGTTTGTCTAATTTCAAATGCCAATGTAACAGTCACTGCAAAGCTTTAGGTGACAGCATAATAATTCATAAAAACAGAACATACTAGCTAAAAGTCTTCAAAATGTACCAAAGACCAGACAAATATTGTTAAACACCTCTCTCTCTGGAAGATCCGAGACACCTCTGTGTTATCAAACACAAGGAGTTATAGAACAAACCATCCTCTCTCCCTGCATGCATACTTGTCACTAATTTAAGCCCACTTAAATGCCTGATGAAGCTAGAAAAGAAAGATCGCTCTCTAATCCAGCAGCATATTTCACTATATTTCAAATTGAATGATCTTAGTAACAGGTTAAAAGKAATAGAAAAACTGGAAGCATCTGAGCTTTTTATATGGACCCCAAAATTCATTCAAAAGTTTCTCAAAAATACAAAGTCCAAAAGGTTTTTCTCAGTCCAACCACTAATATCCTTAGTGTAGTCCAGTTGCTTGAACAAAGACTACGATGAAGTATAATGCTATTGAACTGATATTGTAACTCCTAATCCGACAAATGTCTCTCTTGTACACAGCTATAGGAGATCTGTCTGAGCAAAGTGTTCAGGTTTCTTCACCTATTCCACTGCTATAAATCAAATTCTTTAAGCAAAAATCATCAAAGAAATTGCCTTTTATTTCCCATGAGAGATTTTGCATTTGCTTCCTTTGCTATCTTGCAAATCCCTAAAAAAGTCATTTTCAGTTGCTTTTGACAGCAGTGGGAATCATATCCATTGCTCCTCAACAAGATGCACAAACTATCCCCCCACAATCAGGATATAGGATCTTTTCAAACAGAATATAAAGCTTACCTTGAAGAAAGTCATAGTTGCTCCATCTTCAACTGCCCCATACTCTATCTTTGTCTGCTTGGCCAAATCATCAGCAGAATCAATAGGGGATTCCATACGTTCCACTGTCAGAAAGGCGGCTAGGTTAGCAGTGTACGAGGAAATGATGATAAGTGTGAAAAACCACCAAATGCCTCCCACTATCCTGGTGGAGAGGGCTTTGGGCATGAGCTCAGAACCTGACGAAAACCAGGGGAGAAAGGTGAAACCAATGCACAGAAAACAATTAATAAGTGTTCAGCACTTTTTGCCACAGTGGGGAGATGGAATCACTGTGCAAAAAAATCTTTAGGCTACAGGCTTACATGTACTGCTTGTACAAACACACACAACTGAAATGAAAAATAAGAACTGATTACACTTATAAAGACAGATATTTTTGGAGCTGTGGGAATCAAAAGATAGTAATGGGAGACTCAATGATCAGTGCCTTTTTAAAATTTATAAATATATATATAGCAATGTGAAGAAAGCAGTTACTTGAACTGGCTTTCCACAAAAAATCCTAGCTGGACTGAACCTCTAAGTTAATACTAATATTGAAGCACTTGTACAGTTCTTTATCTTCAAGGCACCAAATAAATATTATTTAAGTATTTCATAAAAACTCGCTTGAGTAAATAAAAATAAGATAGATGAAAGGAGCAGATATGAAATAAAGTATTTCATATCTGAAATACAAAATCTGAAATCTATTCTAAATATGCTTTTGACTTTTGCCATTTGTATTGCTGTAAAGGGTTGCTTATTGACTGCTTAGAYAAAATGAACATCTCCCATCTCTATAGTTAGCCCCACAATTTCAGATAAACATGGGTGGCTATGCCACACATTTAATTTGATAGAGCAGCAATGAAAATATTAGACCACTATGAATAAACTAGATAAAGATAGATTATAATGCATTGCTGGAGTTGCCTGCTCATGGCACTAAAGAACGGAGGGGGTGACAGACACTGTATAGTAATTTGCATAATTATTAATGCTAATTTAGAGTCTAATGAGACAAATTGAAGCCCATAAACTCCTCTTGTGCCTAATTACTAAAAATAGGAAAAAATAAAATTCAATGTAATTTACAATGACAAATATTTATTATAAATAAGCACGTATGGATTTTTTTCCATAACGTTATAATTGAATGGAATGAAATTTCTAATTATGTCAAATAAACAATTTCAAGCTTCATTGTAAGAACTTTAYGTAAAATCTTTTAGAAGTATCCGGAAACTTGTTTTCAAAGAAACAGTTTTACCATATCCACCATACTATTGTACCAAAACAATCACTTTTTGTTAATTGGTCACTATGCTTGTTTTTAAATCTCCTGGGTAAAATGGAATGAAGGCAAGATGGACTATTTTATTACTGTTAAATTTTAGTGTTCATATTGAATTATTTAAGGAACTGGTCCAGCAAGGTAACACATCTTCATATATATGAAAGATTATACCAAACTTCCAACGTCAATGCCAAAAAAAGAACAGAACGGGGCGGGGCGTGGGGGGCGTAGGGGGTGGGGAGGAAGAAAACCAAAGAAAAGGAAAAAAGAAGTGGTATCATAACTGGACTACTGTATTCAAAAACAGCCCATCTTACCCTGCAGTTCATCTTACCCTTGCTGTTTCAAACAAAAAAAGCTGACAGACTTGGACATGACAGCCAACTCCAGCGCCAGACTCTGCCTAGAATTCTGCAAGGAAAAAAGTAGAAAAGTACCTTTCTGATGTAGTTGCTCCTAGGCCCTGTTAGTCAGACACTTAAGACACCATAACACTAACAGATTTCCCAATAAGCCCACCATCATCAACTCTTTTTAATTGCTCTCGTTTCATTTAAAAAGCAACACCAGTAAAGTCAGATAGGACTGGGAAGAAAAGAAGAGTGGAAACATTTGCCGCAGTTGCCCCAATTACCACAAGTTCATACCTTACCAAGGACTGAAACCGAGTGCCACCTAGGCCCATGAAACAGAGCCTGGTTAGGGGCTGACTGTCATGTACCCAAGGTAACGTCATGTCCAGCACTATATCCCACAGTTTCCTGGGAGCGAGGGGTGTCAGCAAGACATGTATGAGTTCCCTCTATCATGTAGCCTCCAGCACTAAGCAAATGTTTTGTAAAGAAGCAGCACTTAGTAAGTTAATGTGAGTATGGCCCAAGCGCAATTATATTGTTTCTAATGGAAAGCTGTTGCCGTTGGGTGAGAATTTCCATGCTTGTGTAAAAGTCTACTTTTAGATTACTTTAAGCTCTTGAGAAATTTTTTTTAAAAGCAATTATCAAAATCAAGACTGACACGTCATCCTTAGAACGGTGCCTTTGAAAGTTTATTAAAAGGTACATTGAGTCAAAGGCAAAACGATATAAGGCAAGGACACAGG